>JANRGW010007499.1:0-49406 GCA_024733675.1 Psilopsiagon aymara
CCTGCCCATGGCAGGGGGGTTGGAACTAGATGATCTTAAGGTCCTTTCCAACCCTAACTATTCTATGATTCTATGTATACTTTATTTTTCAAATCATAATATTCCTTGAGGTAGACTTGATTTATGTTAATGTAATAATCAACAGAGCATCTGCACCAAATATTAATTTAAATGAAAATGTAGTTTTATAGTTAACTTTAGTCATTCAGCTCACTAAAGTTTAGTGATCTAGGCTTCCTGTAGAGGCAGTTAGGGAGGAAAGCAGTTATCAACTGCACTAATGGTGAGTGCTTAAGATAGGTGAGATGAATCACTAGCTCAGGGTGTCTTCTCTCTGCTAGTCACAGAAGGAACCTAGGTAATTTTGGACAAAACAGATATCTTCTAGGTGCCTGTAATGGTGAGAGAAACTGACTATCTGGTACTCTTGACTTTCAGCTGATAATTTCCCAACGTTCTGTTAGCAGATTTTTGCATAATGCTAGCCTTATTGACAAAATAATATATGTATCTTAAGGTTTGCACATAAAATATTAAGAAACGAAAGACCAAACAGCATACACGTGCACGGTTTCCGTGTTTCACAAATTGACATGGAGCTTCATACAATCAGGAAAGATTTGCTGAATGTGGAGATAAAGTTGAAAGGAAAAGCAGAGGAAAAATGGTTCCTAATTTTCTGACTTGAAGTAATTGGCATTAAAGTATATATTTCTTTCTAGAGATGTAAACTTTTAGAAACTGTCACTCCCAGAAATTCTTTCTGTAGAGCTTGCATCAAAACTTAGTCAAATCGGCATGCCACTGGCACTTAGGACAATTGTTTTGAAATAGTTTTAAACTTAGTTGTCTGTAGTTATTTGCAGAATGTGTTACATTAACATAGTATCTTCTTCGCATATAGTATTAGTCTTGCAGGTCACTTCTCCGTTGACTCCAGTAGTTTCCCCACTCCCATCACTTCTCCCACAACATAAAAAGAATGTATAAAGAACAGTTATGCTGGCCTCGGGTTGCTGCTTCTCCTTGGTAGTCCCAGAGCTTACAGCAGTGACAGGGAGGCTGGTCTCCTGGATCTACACAATACTTAAGTAATTTACTGTTCTTAGTAGAGATTGCTGAAACTTAATTTGAGCTGATCAGTTGAAAGTAGAATGCCTTTGCTCGTTAAAATAATTTCAGGTAGATCTGCATCTGAACTCTTTAGTTGATCCTAGCACAGCTAGAATCCAGTTATATTGTTTGGTTGTACAGCTACTTTCTTCAGGTGCTGGCATGCAAAATAGTAGTAGTGATAATATTTTTGGTACTTTTAAATTTTATTCATTAGTTCCAATGACTAACATAAAACTTAAACTTAACACACCTGTTAGGAAGTCTACATAAAATCTCATAGGTTTACATAGCACCTCACTGCAGAGGAATGCTAAACATACTTTGCTGTGATAACTTGTAGCTGTGTTATGCACCTTCTGAATACAGACAGCATCCAAATTATTAGTGTGTGTTTGTACATGTATGGTATATGTACCTGGCATGCTGCTTGCTGCTTTTCTTCAGCAGTTGTGCTGTAAATAGCTGGATTTTTAATTAATAACTCTAAATAGGGCATTTAGGGTCTTGGATGGAGGGGACGGAGTTAACATTTAATGCAGACAGTTCTGTATCATAAAGTTGTTTTTACTTTATGCTGCAGAAAAGCTTTTCAGACAGCTTGTGCCGTCCTCAGTGTCTGGCGTGCCATCTTGCCTTATGTTAAACATCCTTTGCTTGCTTCATGAATTTTCATCTGGAAAAGTAAAAGCATTTCACGGGTGGAAAGCCAGAATTTTCTGCCTTGTGAGGTACTTGATGGTAAAAGTACCTGTCTGACTTAAACATTCAGCATAATAAATGTGCTTCTTAAACACAGAATTTTAGAATTCTGTATGTATCTCTAATGGTTTGAGTTTTAACCCCTATAACTCCTGGTTTTATATAGATTTTCTCTGCAGGTAGGTTAAGATTTATTTTGGTTGAAGAAATTATTACGTATTGCTTTATAGTCCTGTATCTTTTTAAAGAAATATGCTTTTAATTCCTTAGGATAGCTTAAACTGCTACATAAAAATGAAGATGGCATTACTTTGGTTAATTCATGAGGTCATGTAGCTGTTTGTTCAGGTTCTGAAGCTTTCTGAAATATTCATCAAACAGACTGTAGGCTGTCCAATACCTCCTTGAAAAATGTTGAAGTAGTTGAGTTTTATTTGTATTGTAGAGGGAACACTGTGCACCAACACTTCATATTGCATTATCTCTGTAAAATCCTGAATTCTTTGCCCTAGGAAGCCAGACTTCTGGGGCACACATGACACTCCTCTTCTTGGTACAGTGCTTATCCATGCTTTCAGTAGAAGGAATAGTTACATTCTTTTCCCAACATCTGCAGATTTTTGTCACCAAAGTCTTCCTTCAGGCTCTGAAGCATAAGTTTTTGCCAACAGTAAGATTAGGTGCTCATAAGTGTGAGATGGACACCACCTGATCAGTGTAGCCTTTGGCCTGTATAGCTCATCTTGGAGTTTTCTGAGGTGATTTAATAGGTTTCCACTATTTTAATAGTAATTATTGCGTCTGACAAGAAGGAAGCAAAGATTTGATAAGGTGTACCATACTCAAGTTTTCATTTGCAAAACTTGCCGTAATAGTGTGCTATCATGGATAATTAAAAGCAGGCTGTATTAATCTGCCAAAAGTAGATTTTGCTCAATCCTTTTTTATAATTCTTTACCTGTTAATTAGAAAACTAATTCCTTGGTACTTCAGTCACTGCAGTAGAGTTGGAAGAGTCATAGTTTTGTCTTTATTAAACTAACGGCTCCTTTTTAAAAATACGGTAGCAAAAACTTTGAAAGAAAAGTATTAAATCTTAATAAGTTTATGTTCGTGTTGTGCTGAGATTCATTTGTTGACACTGAAATTTAGAAGAAGAGTAAAATCTTTACTGGTTAGCTTAAAAGAAAAGTAAAATCTGCCAGTATAAGCTTTTCCTTCCCTTTTAAATGCTAGGCTGATCAGAACCCAGCAAGCTTGTGGCAGCTGTTCCTATGCAAATTGAAACCCTGTGTAAAACTGGATCCCTGGAACAGGTTGGGATCCCTATCACCCATGTTGAAAGACTGATAGATGAAAAAGGAAGTCTTAACCCTGTAGATTCCCGTGGCACTTTAAATGCAATCTTACTCCGCATATTAAAAAGAAAATAAATGTAACTGTTACAGGAAAGCGGGTTGCAAATTTCCTTTTCTCTTTCCTTCTCTCCCCAGCTAGTGATTTTGGTTGCATGATGTGGTTTTTAGTCTTTTGTGGCTGGTTATGGAGTTTTTTTGGTTGGCTGGTTTGGGTTTTGTTTTTAATTTTGCTAAGCTTGTGCTTCTCTTTTTCAGAAATCTTTATCCCAAATTTGCATCACCCTGGGCATCATCACCTTGTCGACCTCAAGACATAGGTAACAGAGAAATAACTATTTCATTCAGTATTAATATTTGCAAATTCTATTCATTTACATGTCTTAATAGTTTCATCAATTCCGATTCTTTTTTAGACTTCCATGTTCCATCTGAATACTTAACTAACATTCACATTAGGGATAAGGTGAGTATGTGTGTATGTGTGTATTTTTGTTAATTTATTATAGTAATTGTCTAGATTTTCTTTTGGATAACTGGTGTTCAAAATCAGTGCAGGTAGTCCTCAGTCTTTTGGTTGACACTGGTGCATTGACCGGCTAGTTGGACGCATCATGCACCCATTCCGCCTTAAAGAAAGGGAAGACAAAACTGGGAATGGGCATAGTTAGCAAAAGTTTCTTACAGCCCATATGCTGTAATATTCAAATGCCATATTAAATCAAGATATTTCTAGGGCTGAGGTCAGAATTGTGGTTCAAGATATTCTCACATGTATCTGTTGCATTCCATATCTACATGAATAGGGATTTTTTTGATAGATACGTTTTTTTTTTCCAGCTGTTGCAGCTCTGTAAGAGTGATCATTGGGAAATATTGTAAGAAATCTTAGTAATGTTACTTAATAGATTTTGAAGTGGGAAGATACAAGTAAATGTTGTTGGTTGTTTTGTTAAATAAAACGTAGCTGAGGATATGCAAAAGCAGAAAATTCTCTCTTGCTAGTTCATGACTTCTGTTTATTTTTCTGCTGTATCCTTCAAGTTGTAAAGTTTGTAAAAGTGAAGAAAACTGGATTGGTTCAATAATTATTACTCTTGTTATATTAGGGTATCATTTGTGACACATTTAGCGTGGAAGCACATTCTGGATGTATCCTTGTGTTATTTAAGTGGGATAGTATGTCTTAAAACATTTATCTGTTATGATTTTTCATCCTCATTTTCTTCAATCTTTTGCAGCTGGCTGCAATAAAACTTGGCCGATATGGAGAAGATCTCCTGTTTTATCTCTATTACATGAATGGAGGAGATGTATTACAGCTATTAGCAGCAGTAGAGCTGTACGTTCAAACTATTTTGTCAGTCTTTTATGATTTAATCTATTGCAGTAATGAAGTAGTAGATGTAAAAAACCCCCAAACCCAACAAGTTAGAAACTGAAAACAGAAGCTTAGTCAGTCTAAAGCTGGAAACCTTTTTTTTTTTAATACCTCCTCCAACCTTGGTTCAATTTTGTACTATTTTTTTTTTCATTTGCATAGTGGAAATCAAAAGCCTGTCTTGTGGACTTTGCATTGTTATGAAGTGCTGTGAAAAAGTAGCAGGAGCCAGTCATTATGAAGCATGTAATGTAACTATCTTGAACAAAACTAAAACCAGGAAATAATTGTATGAGTTTGTTGTTTGAACCTACCAGACTTCTTTAAGTTTCCTATGTGATTAGTTTGAGGTGTAATAATTCTGTGGAAGAGGTATGAGATCACAGGTGTAACAATGTCTTAAAAATTTTGTTTTGCTTTTGAATATGTTGTATAATTTTAATTGAAACTCTTTAAATTTTTGTCTATTAAGTCACATTCAGGTAACTAACGCTAAAAATTATTTTTCCTTCTTATTGAAAATTAAAGATTTAACCGGGATTGGAGATACCACAAAGAAGAACGAGTATGGATCACCAGGGCACCCGGCATGGAGCCAACAATGAAAACCAATACGTACGAGAGGGGAACATATTACTTCTTTGACTGTCTTAACTGGAGGAAAGTAGCTAAGGTATCTCTTTTCCCTTGTGCAGATTTCTTAAGTCTGTCAACCATGTATTTTTAGAAGAACAAAAGTAAAACTCAACCTCTTCTCCCCCACCTCATACCCCCCTCTCCACCCCCAACCTTCAGTTGTTTAAGTTCACTATCATAATTTCTGATATGTGGGGGAATAAAGACATCCTAAAACACTGGCTTGCTTGTGGGAAAGGAGGAGCTGTCTCTCTGTTTCTGGTTTTCTTTGGGACATACAAGGACTTAGAACTTCTGTTCTTGTTACAATGAAAAGCTGCTTCCCCTCTGCCCCAGTACAGAATTCTAGAATGTAAAGCATTCTTTTGGAACTTGTGCTTGCGGGTATTTCATTATTTTGCTTTACAAAATTAAATAGGAGCCAGCATATCTCATTCTGGAATTAAAAATGGGGGTAGGATGAGTATTTTTATTGCTTTTCAGGTACTTTCCTTGAGCATATTTGCAGAACTTCTGTGCTCTATTGTTTAAACATCAGAGTATTTTGAAATAAATCACTTCTTTTAGGGAGGAGTCATGTTTTCATGATACTTGTTTTCTGTATTCTAGGCCAACAGACATTAAAAAAATCTTCAAACTTTTCATAATCTCATTGTTCCTTTCTGTCTGTAAATACTGTCAGTAATGCTCACCTTTTACTTCTTAGCTGCAGAAATGTACAGCATTACACTTCATTTACTCCACCACCCCCAAAAATAATTAATTTCCAGTATCTTCCAACTTCTAAGACCATCCAACTTCCAATTCTAGCTTTCAGCTTTTAAGACCATATCATACAATGTCTTTTGCTGTCTGGATTGTGATTCTTTTTCCCTGCTAAAGCAAAGATTTTTCTAGTGCCAGAACACTGTCTGAGTACATCCAGGGTGCTGATGTTCACTAACTGGCAAGAGGTGTGCTCTTCTGAAATTAGCTGCTGGAGCTGAAAAAAGATACATTCACATAATACATATATACATACAAGATTTCACCTACGTAGAGTCTGTTTGAGTTAAACAATTTGTCAAGAATCTTATTCCCCATTTAAGTTTAGCTACGTAAGATCTTATGGATGTGGCATGATTTTGCTTCAAGTTTTAGCTGACATGTTGGAGTCATCAGGGAAAGTGGAACATAGAACTTCCATATCAGACCTTCTGTAGATCACAGGAGTATCACACTCCTGATTTTCTCTAAAAAAGCACTTAACAGATCAGACCAGATTAATCTTGAAGCCTTGCACTTGCAGATGTGATTCCAGCTTGTCAGAACTATGTTTTGAGGTTCCACATCCTTGCATATTTAGTTTAATCAGAAATCTTGTCACCTGGAGCCAAACTCATGATTTTCTTCCTGAGTAGGCATTTTATGTCTGTGAGCAAGTTGCATCTATGCACTTGGAGATTGTGAAATATTGCATTAAATAGTTGCATGTCTGTTGATGTGTTTTTAATCTTCACCTTTAAATTAAGGGAAATAAAACTGTGTTTTCCCCCCGTATATTGATTTTTGCTGTCATCTAGAGATTAACTGGATATAAAACTCCTTTTTTCTTTCTTCCCCTCTCTGCCAGTAAGTTTGCTTAGTCTGTGCAAGCTCCCCTCAGAAATTAACATTTGAGTTGCCCCAGATGACACAGGAGGTTATTCAGTCCATTTGCAGGTGTAACTCATTGCCTCTTCTGCCTTTGGCAGAGTGACCATAAGGACCAAGATTTTGTAACCGAAGTTTTTAATGGCAAGCCTGACTTGTATGGCTTTTCATAAATTCAAGGTAATTCCAAAACTTCTAAGCAAAAGCATTACTCCCCTTGGGGGAAAAAAAAGAAAACAGTAAACCAAAAACAAAACCCAAAACAGAAGGAAAGCTTTAATTTGTTGCTTGATATGCTTCCTTAGGTTTCCCAAGACACCGTTTAAAGCTACCTGATTATTACATAAGATAATCAAAGGGGAAGTAAGTACCTTTTGAAAGGATAGTTTTCTTCTTTTGAGACTACTGAATATGTTTAATTTATTTATGAGCAAGCAGAGCCTCATATAGGTTCATATATCGGTGGAATTGACTCCTTACCCTTTATGGAAAGACATTTACTAGGAAGAGGTGGTTCCCACTGTATAAGGGCAGTAACCTCTTTAGTGTCTCCTTTTTATAGTAGATGTATGAAGTTACTACTTGATGCTTAAACATTACTTTTGAATACAGTATTATCTCTATTTGGAGTCCTGAGTGCTGTCCTGAAATTCAGCATCCAGTACTTGAGTTGCCAATTAGCACACTACATCCTTCCTCTTAAAGAGTAGAGCTGGCTTCACCTGTTAGGCATTCCTGAAAATACTGTGGCAAGAGAGATACATGAAAGAGACGAATCACTACTATTCTCCAAATGCTTTTGCCCAAGGTCTACACAGATTCTCTTCTTTTTACTTTGCATCCTGAAATTAATTGCCCCAACATTAAGAAGCAGTTGATAGCTAGTAAGGAGAGGGATAGCATTTTCTGAGTTTTGCATCTGCAGCAATAAATAAACAGGGAACATGGTCTCCCCCTCTCCCTGATATCCATACAAAGAGATAATTTCTTTTAGGTTTGTATATTTCTTAATGTAAGAATTGGAACTGGAGTATTTTTATTTTTTTTAATTTGTATTTAATTTTAGTTTGGCGCAGAATACAGCGGGAAGCTAGAGATGGATTAGGAGAAAAATTGCTATTTTGTTACATAGGAAATGAATCACTTGCTAGAAATCTTTCTGTGACCTTTCCATGTTTGATAAATAAATTAAGAACTTAGATGTGTACCTGGTGTGATCTTGGCTTTGGAAAGGAATGTTTTTGTCTCTGATACTAATTTCCAGAGTTGATATTTCCTTGGAGGAAGACTAACATAGACTTACCATAGCAAGAGTGGCAATATTTCGTAACTCCATGTTGTATGAAAGCAAAGCAAAGTTTGGCCAAGTAATTTTATCAAACAAATACAGAAGTGTTAATGTTTCAGGGAGTTCAGAATATCAGAAGCTGTGAGAAAAAGTCTGCTGATAAATTGTAGTCTCTTCCTGTAACTGCTGCATTATTACTGAATGCTGAGAATATCAGTTCCGTAGAAGGCTGCAGTAGTAATTTTTGCTTAACAGTTTCATTAGTCCTTTCTTGAAGCAGTCAGACAAGAATTATTTCTGGTAAATTACTGTCTCTTACATGTGTAAGTTCAGTTGTGTTTCACAGTACTTTATAAACTGGCCTGTTGTTCTAGTGTATATGCTCAAATGTAGGGCAGCACGTATTTTAATGTGGTGTGCTTTGCAGACATGGTGCATTATGAGCTTACATATTTAATGTACCTGTTTTAAATTATACTGAATTTCAATAGATCCTGCAATACTACTTTCTACTTTAGATAATATGACTTAACTTTAAGATTGTATTTGTAGAAACGTACACCAGACATGATCTAGCAGATTTCTTGATGCTCTCCTAGATTAGTTTTAACAAAGCCCAGTAGACAGAATGACTTCAAGAAAACATTAAATAATTAATTTAACTTTTCTATTAAGCTATCAGCTCTATTTTTATATTCGTAATTGATAATAGAGTGAAGAAGGAAATGCAGTGTAACAGCTGAGTAATGAGAGTTCCTAAACTGTTAGGAAATAAAATCAGATTAATTCCATGTTGATACATTACATGGTAGTAAATAGTGCAAAAAATATGAATGTCAGTAAATGTGAAATTCACCTTAAATGCAAAACAAAATGCAGGAAAATGCTGATTACAGATATATGGTTTTTCATCCTAGGGCATGTGGAACGTACAGTATGGTTAAAGACACTTTGGTTTTTCACTGAGGATTGGGCTATGTATTTTGCAGCTGTTGAGGAGACATGACAGAGGAAGGGAAGTTGATATGACGCCAGAAGTGCTTTCTACAATAGCGTATTTACTGAAATCCTGATTTAAATTGCCTGAAGTGATCTGTCTGGAGTTTCTCCTTTGAAAAGTAATGAGAATCCCATTTAAGGAACAAGAATAAAAAAACCTTTTACGTTGATTTTTATAGTGGCAAAACATGGAATTCTTTATGGGAGAGAAGCATTTATTTGCTTGTGAGGGTTGTTGCCTATATTAAATTACTCCTTTTCCTTCTAAGATCAATATTCATTGACATACTTTCATAACAGCTAGAATGTTAAATCTGTTCTAATAGACATGTGACATAGCATTTTAATTCGGCCCATAATTTAAATATGAGTCTTTGCATCTCTCTTTAAGCCGACATAAATGCTGCTTTTTTTTGGGTTCCATTTGGAATTTTTGAGCTAGCTATGGGGTTTCCCCCATCTCCTTTGGTGGACTTTATACAGTCCAGAACATTCTGTCCTCAGGACACTTTCTATTCTGCTAACTTTATCTTTTGTTTAACTCTAGGAATGCTAGGGATCATCTTAAGCAATTCTCTTGTATCTCTAGTATTCTTGCCTATTATTATCTGTAAATGTGCAGGCTGATGTAACTACCATCAAAATCAGTTTTCAGAGAGACATGAGAAGTGATGGATTTCTTTGCATGTGTACTCCAAGTTGCCACACACATTTAGGATTCACTATTCTTGCTTAATAAAAGATATTTAATTTTCAAAAATTACTTCCATGTAGAAAATAAAACAATTTAACAGATGTTTGTCAGTGAATAAATGGCACTTCTTTGGGGGGGTTTATCAGTGGTACTGTTCCCATCCTAAACCACAGTGGCCACTGGAATCAAAAGCAAAACAATAAACTAAATCTGTAATATAAGTATTTTCTATATGTAATAAATAATTGCCTTTTAGTCTTCAAAAATATTTGGTCAGTGAGTTCTTTTATTGTTACTGTCAGATATACCTTGAGGTGTCCTCATACACTACTGGATATTGGATTTGAGCATTGCTGTCACTGGGATCGAAATCAAAATCAGGCTGTTTTAAGCCTGTTTATTTTAAAAATCAATGAAAGTTTGAAGTATGAACTCCCGTCTAAAGGAAACTTGGTAGGGAATCCTATTGCTTCTTCTAAATGTGGGGCTTCCAGTTTGTGACACGCAAGAGCTACCCAAGCTCCTAAACGTTTCATTCAGACGCACACCTTGTTCACAGCTACTACTGTCAATAGAGGCGCACCACCACTTCAGGTTTGGAAAGCCCTTTTTAGGCTACTGATACTATCTTAGCAGTTTAAGTAGCTGTTTTCCGTGGATGATTTTGAAGGCATTTCACAGCATGTGGAGGTCCAGGTAACCGATTGAAACCGAACATAGGTTGATAGTAGTTTGCAAATGCTTCCATGATTACGTGCAGAATGGAAACTTTGAATGTCCTGAATGGGAGAGGAGTTTGAGTGGTATTTTCTTCTGTTATAAAATGACTTCAGAATTGGTGAAGATCCACCCAACCTAAACCAGCATGTCTCTTCAATATTGGCACATGTGTACGTGTATCTGCACAGAAAGGGAGAATACCCCAACTGGCACACAGTGTTAATTAGGAATGCCAAAAGCACTTGACCTCTATGTATGACCTAAAGAAGCCCAAACAGACAAACCCACCAGTGATATAAAAGAACACACCCGAAGAAACACCAACTAACTAAAATACCACTTGGTTGGAGTAGAGAGTGAGGAACAAGGATTGAAGCCGATGTGCAGCACTTCTGTGCAGATGGCTGTAACCTCACAGGGTTTTGTTAGGTCTTTCCAGATTTGGAGACAGTATTCTCTGAGGAATACAGACTTACTGAATGCTTAGCATTTCTCCTACTTTTTTTCCTTACCATGCTGAATGTTCTCTTGATGCTAGATGGGCTTTGTTTTGCCTTAGTGAAAAATGGTCTGAGAATTGGATTTCCTAGATTTTATTTTGGGTCTTGCATTGACTTTATTTTGTTTTGGCTGCCTGCAAAACTAGAATATTTCACTGTTAAATCACTTCAGGGACTTCTTAAATAGCCTATTCACTACTCTTAGTGTGAATCTCTGTTTAGAAATAGGTAAGCTTGCTTTGCAGATGCATATGATGTTCTGCTGAGGTTCTTCACTGAGTTAGGCAAAATAATATGCATGCCCAAGGTAGCTATTGAATTACCAAGAAGGACCCTTGAAGGACAATAATGAAACTTCTGATTATTCTGTTACTTGAATGAAGATGAAATAGGGATGAGACAGTTAAACTGCTGAAATGATCTAAGTATAAGATTTCAGCAAGTCATTATATATTCTTGCATGAATGAAGAAACAAGCACCAAATGCCACAGTGCACTAATCGGGGTTGTGTGCGTGAGTTAAGGTCACAGGGATGGAGGCTGCTCTTTTCACTGTAAAAATTGGGATGCATTTAGGCATTGGGGGTGTTTACAAACCATTTTGTAGTAGCTGCTGTAGTCAGTGTAAGAATTCCTACTGGATCACTTAAATGATATAAAATTGCACAAACCAGACAACCTCAAACAAAAGTCAGGTGATTGTGCTGTTGATACAGTAAAGCTACTTATTTAAGAAGTGGTAGCTTGTGTGGCATCCAAGTACATGGGCAAAGGCTTTTATTCTGACTGTTCATAAAACACGTAAAATTTCTCATGAAAGATCTTGGCCAAGTGGAATACAGGAGCAGTTTGCTCAGGGTGTAGCTCTTTGAGTGAGTCAGAAGCATCATATCAGAGTAAGAAATGTGGTGGAATATTTTGTTAAATTCTAGCTTAAGTAGGTCTCAGTACTTTGTCTCTAGCATTTTAGATAGTGCTTCCCAAGGAGAAACCTAGCTAGTTTGACTTAAAGTTAGGTCTGACAGTATGCCACAAAATCGTCCCAAACTTCAGGTCTTCTCTGTACGTCAGATATGTTGAAAGACAGAAGCTTTTATTCATAGTTCAGCTCATGCTGTGATCATGTATTTATTTTCTCTGTGTACATATATAAAATTGTTTGAGATCATGACTAGAGTTTTGAGAATAATGTAGCATGGAAAAGAATATTAGAACTTGCATATTGTGAGTACGATGGCTTACAGTATTGACTTCTTTCTGCTTAAAGTATTGAATCTGAGACAGCCAAATCATGTGTTTCTACCTTAAGATAAGTTAGGACTTGACCTCTTCTGTGTTTGTGCTTTTCAAGTGTGGCTCGTAAAAAGACCAGGTCTCACCAGCTAAATGACAGGTTGTTTGATTTGATTTTGTCTTTTTATTTCAATTTTAGGAGTTCCATCTGGAATATGACAAATTAGAAGAAAGGCCTCATCTGCCATCAACCTTCAACTACAACCCTGCTCAGCAAGCCTTCTAAAGACTTCCCTTTTCTTGGGGTATGGCTGTCTCAGCACAATACTCAACATAACTGCAGAACTGATGTGGCTCAGGCATCCTGGTTTTAATTCCTTGAGGATCTGGCAATTGGCTCATGCGAAGGGTCACCATTTGAGGTCCTGCCTTACTACTTATGTGCTGCCCAACAACTAAATTTGTAATTGTTTTTCTTTAGTTTGAGCAGGGTCTGAATTTTTGTTTTTGTTTTATTTTTTGCCAGCAGACAAGCTTGGGTCTGTAAAGACAAGCGAGTACACTGACAAAAGTTTACCACTTAGTTTTCCAAAATGTAAAAACAGAAAAAAAGAAAAAAGACAAAAAGTTAGACAACAAAATTTGCATTGTTCATTGTAGCACTATTGGTAATAAAAAAATGTTTGTGCATTTTTATGTGAAGATCCTTCTCGTATTTCATTTGGAAAGATGAGCAAGGTTTGCTTCCTTCATTTTACTTCCCCTTCTGTTTTTGAAAGGCAGTTTTCGCCAAGCTTAATGCAAGAATATCTGACTGTTTAGAAGAAAGATATTGCCACAGTCTCTGGTTAGTTTCCAGAGTTGTGTATTACTGAGCTTCATCTTTCCAGAATGAGCAAAACACTGTCCAGTCTTTGTTACGATTTTGTAATAAATGTGTACATTTTTTTTAAATTTTTGGACATCACATGAATAAAGGTATGTATGTACGAATGTGTATATATTATATATATGACATCTATTTTGGAAAATGTTTGCCCTGCTGTACCTCATTTTTAGGAGGTGTGCATGGATGCAATATATGAAAACGGGACATTCTGGAACTGCTGGTCAGGGGACTTCTTTGTCGCCCTGTGCACTAAAGGGCCAGATTTTCAGCAGCCAAGGACATCCATACCCAAGTGAATGTGATGGGACTTAAAGAAGTGAACTGAGACAATTCACTCTGGCTGTTTGAACAGCAGCGTTTCATAGGAAGAGAAAAAAAAAAAAGATCAATCTTGTATTTTCTGACCACATAAAGGCTTCTTCTCTTTGTAATAAAGTAGAAAAGCTCTCCTCACTGCAGTGTTGACTTTGATTTGAGATTGTGAAATTATTTCTTCAACAATGAAAAATGGAAAAAAACCCAAAAGTTGAAGTATTAAAGCTATGGAGCTGTACAGTGGTTAAGACACTTGAAGAGTCTTTTTGCTGCTGACAAGTAAACTTACGAGAGTTCTGTATTCCTTTCCTCAGCCAAAAAGTCTGGTTAACCTTGATTTCAGATCCTCTCTCTGTAACAGCATATAGCAACTCGTTTTTAGAAAGGCGGGTGGGGAACATCTCTAATGATAAAGATGTTTCAAGAATTCATCACAGAAGGGACATTTAGAAGGAACTTGGATTAGAACTGATCGTAGCTTAGTTCCAGGTTGGTATTTTCCCACTTAACCCAGAAATACATTTCATTTGATGATCACTACTACTTGAGCTTCCAGATGGCAACAGACATGAATATATACTGGTTCTGAAAATTGTAGCTATTCTCTAGAGGGGAGGAATTAAAACCTGAGCCGTTTGGATAGTTCCCTTGATGTTACTGCCATGTGCTGCTAGTGGTGCAAACCACTTCAAAATACCTGAAATGACTAAAGCAGATCCAGTTAATGAATTGTAGGGGGTTGTTTTTTAGGTTTTGACCTGGTTTTCTGTGTAGTGCAAAACCAGCTTATTGGCATGTATTGAATTACACTTGGAAATTGGACCGTTAATGGCATTGCTGTGGCTCTGTATCAGCTATATTGCAGTTTTAAATCTTACACTTCTTTATTTCTATTTTAGTGAGAGACGTAAAAATGTAAGCTTATTGATTATGGGATTTTCATTAAAGCCAACTGCTTTCTGAACTTAAAAGGGTAGTTATAATTAAGGTGATGGCTAAAAGAGCTGAAAAAGGTGGTGGCTTTTTCTATTTGTCTTTCTTTTTTTCCTCCTTTTCCTTTTTTTTTTACTTTTCTAATCCTCCTGCCTTTTTTCTCCTCCATTTTTTTCTCCTTTTTTCTAAAATCAGAGCAGATACAAACATATTTGACTGTTCAAACAAATCTATACATTTTAAACCCCATAATTTTCTAAAAGCGTCTTGCTCACTCTATAATTAATTTTACACTTCTTGCTGTCAAAGGTCCAATGTGATCTTTGCTTTTTTTTGCTTTGTTTTTAAGGATTGCTAAAATGATGTTTACATCTTCAAATCAAATGTGATTATTTCTTCCTGTATGGGCTTAGGGGTTTTTAGTGCAATTTTTCATCTGCATAGCCTGTCTAGTGGAAATGAACAACAGATATGGTAAAGGGAGCAAGATAAGATGACCGTTTTCATGTAACTTACACTATTAAATACCTGTGGTACTTTAAAAAGCTGGAATTTGGAATTTGAGTTCTCCAAAAGGTTATTTTGATGATACAGTTGTATTCAGCTGCATGATAGGTCAAAAATGCAAGATGCTTGATTTTAGCAAACTTCTCACCTGTGAGCAAGGAGCGGGGGATTTGCTCCTTCTAAGGGGAAGAACACTGGTTCTTGTTTGTCAATTAAATAAGCATATATGGAGACTTTAAAATGTGTGACTTAATTTCATGTTACACTCTGGGTTGAAGCAGGAGAGAGGTTTAAAAAGAAACCCAGGTGTAAAATGAGAAACACTTCTTAGCTGATACCACAGTAATAAAAAAATAAAAGAAACACCATACTGCCTTTATTTCCTGAGAGAAAGAAAACCTCAAGCCTTACACACATTTACACACATGGCAACTGAATTGACCTGCAGATTCTCAACACTGTCAATTAAGGTCTGAAGCTTGTTTTATATTTTTTACATTGCACTAAAGCTATTAATATGGGGAGAGAACAAAATGCTATTTTAAGAATACATTTATTTGTGGTGGGTTCTTTCCCCATAATTACAGCGTTGTACAATAACATGCAAGGTAAGTTCTGAGTAGAACACTTGGTGTTCTTGGAAACAAGTAGAAGTATTTCTGTTTCTGGCCTGATTAACACACTCTCATAGTTATTGCTCCTTACTGTGTATTTATTGAGTAGTTAGCTCCACTTTGTCTGGCAGCCCACTACCTTGAATTTTCAGGGTTACGGTGGGTTTCACCCAATTGATTATCCCCCGGTACTGCAGAAAGCACTTGCAGTTATTTTAATAGTATTAAGCCACCCAGCTTGTGGGAAAATCATGACCAGGGGCCGTGGAAGAAGGCAGTAAGGACACACCACCTGGGTGTTTAAAAATGAACAAATGGAAAACCACCCAGGGCAACTTCCTCTGCCTTAGTACCTGGTGCCACAAATACTTAAGCATGTGAAGACCTTCATGGGCTTGATTAATCTATTTGAAGACCCAGGGAATTTGAATCCAGAGAAGCCTGCAGATACTCAGATGGATGAAAACTTCTGCGCATGACTGTGGCTCTGTTCAAGTGTCAGGTGCATGTGTCGGGATTCACGACTGACCAGTCTTTCGTGGACGTGCATCTATACGGCACAAAGAGGTATAATCATATCACTTTGCTGTTGGCCATGTCTGAAATCCTCTCTATCCCCAAGACAGTATTTTTTGTACTTTTCTGTTTCAATTTTACAGTTTCTTTGAAAAAAATACTAAGAATGTACCCAAGATAAGAACTTATGTACTGTAGTCATATGCAAAATTGTGTGCAAAGTGCTGAGGGGCTCTGTTGTTGGCCGTAAAGAGACCAGAGACTACCTTTGACACAACCTCAACAGCACTAAAAATGGGAGATCAGCTCTGATGGACAGTCAGCTCTGTCCTGCATGGCTCGTAGGTGGCCATGTCTATTAAAGAAGGGTGTTCAGTTTCTGAATAATGTTGTTTCAAAGATACTTGTCACCTAGTAGGAAGATATTTTAGGGTTTGGATTTTTTTAATTCATTCCCTGTAACTTGTGATTGAAAGTACTTCCATGGCTGGATGTTGACTTGAGACGAAAATGTGATTGCTATCCGTCACACTTAAGAAGTGTTTCTAAATGCACAGTTGTCATCCTAAGCATGAGGTAGCTGGACAGTTCTTTTGAGTTAAGAGCCTAAATATAACAAATGCTTCTATTAAAGCCAGTGTGCTTAGTTTTCAGTTGCCATTCCCTTCATTGTGTTCTTCAAACTTCAGCACTGATTAAAAATTATGCTCGAGAAGTTGAATTCTGGTAAAGCATGCAGATTGGGCTAAGCAGCTAGTCTGAGCTGACAGGTTAAATGCTTAACGGGGTTTTCCTATGGTATGCGAAATAAAATGATGTAGCTGTTTTCATTTCTCTCCTCTCTGCTCTTGTTTCCACAAATGTGAAAGCTGCTAGTAACTTTAAAAGACCAGAGGAAATGCGGCTGCATGGCTTGTTTTGGAATTGTGGTTTGAATTACTTTGGTAGGTTTATCTCTTAAAATCACTTTACTGTTGAGTTGAACTTTATTTTTTTTAATGTAATGTTAAAGCACATCAAACATAGTTTTTAATATTACTGATTCATCCCACTCTAGAATAAACAGTGCTAACTGAGATTGTGTATTATTTTCCTAGACTTTGCTTTATTGTTTGCATTTCATATTTCCTTGCTCTTAACATGCCTATACTGGACGTGGGGATGCATCACAATTTTCCTGCTGAAACTGACAAAATACTTTTCTGCAAAACCACTGTTTTGAGCTCCCTCTGGCTTAACAAGCAATCCAGTGGAGTAGCCGATTTTCACCACTGCACCATCCTGCACCACCTGTGAAGCAGTCCTGATGAGGAGCGAAGGAAAGGGAAGGGAAGGGAAGACAGGCATCCAGAGCTGGTCAGCCTGCTGCAGGTGTGGATGTCATTCTGTGGAAACTTTTCAGCTTCCTCTACAGTTCTTTTGGACAGAGGGGCAGGTTTGGTTGTTCTTCTGCCCCTGCATGTGTTTCTACCAGCCAGCTCTATCTCCCTTTGAAGACCAATCTGCTTTCTGGCAGGCTTCACAGTTCTATTTTAAAAAGGCATTTTGTTATTTTCTATATGTATATTTGCTATTCGAAAAGGCACTCTCATGGATGACAGTGCAAGGCAGCTCCACGATGAACGTCATAAAGACCACTGCTAGACTTCTGCAAGGAAACAAGATGTGTGAGCCCATTCATGTCAGGGGTGAGTGACACCATCAACGGGCTGTCCAGCCTCAAGGTACGTAACAGAGGTGGAAGCATACTTGCCGTGGGCTGTACAAGTTGCCTTCAGGTGGACAATCAGCGATTTGCCACAGGTACGCCTGCCCCTCTGTCATGGGTCAGGAAAGGACCTGTAAAAGCAGGTATCAACCTGTTATCCTGCTGCTGGAAAGTTCATCCAGGCATTTAACATCACACTGGATGCTCCTGATGCAGCCCATAGTCGTGGAGCCTGTGTCCTCACTCCTGTCCTCAATAGGTGACAGCAGTGCTAAAATTTTCACAACAGGCCTGAAGTACCCAGCTTTGCTCTCTGACAAATCAAGCATCGATGACTTTTTTTCTCTTTCAAGCGATTCAAACAGCCTTTGAGCTGTGACCGAGTTGTTTGTGCAGAACTTCAAAACCGATGAGATTACCCAGTGAACATTAAAGTCCATCCCAGTCAAAATACAGCCTCAGCATCTCCTCTGACTACGGATGATGTAGGGGTTGGATGCACACAGGAGGACTAACTTTCAAGGTTACTGCTTCACCCAGTGAGCTGTTGTGTTAATTTTCAGCTGACAGCGCTTTATGTACAGGGGACAGCAAGGAATTGAACTGAGTACCAAACACCAGCTCTTCAGAAGGCAAGAAAAAGGAGAAGTCAGCCCATATAGACAGAGAAAGCAGGACTGGAGCTTTCCTTCAGGTGTCAGGCAACAAATCTACCTGATTAAAAATTAATTGTTTATAATATGAAATCTCTACACAGTGAGCCCCAGCATCAGAGACTGTCATCACCATAGTGCTGGCAGCAAAGCCTGACTGATAGAATGGATGCACAGAGCCAATGACTAACCAAGACGAGTTCAATTTCTAATATAAAAACCTGTGGCAGATTTAAGCAAAAATAAAACAACTTATTGCTAGCATACCTTTTCTGTAACCCGTCAGTGTTAGGAAAGGCTGCTACAGAGCAGCTAGCCTGAGGGCAGCGTGGTAGCACACTGGTGCAACCAAGGACAATATTTGCATCCATTTATATTCACATCACAGTGTGGATTCTTAATAGCCTTCCTGCCAGGCGTTGCTCAATAGTCCATTTGGAGAACCTATGGATCAACTTTATTTTTTGAAAGTTTGACGTCTCACTCTGCAGTGGGAAAGCGGTTGGAAAAGGTGGCCAGAGGAAAGTGCAGTTTCCCATACTTATTGTAGTGTTCTTTCTGTACTTTCTTGTTTGCTGTATCATCCAGTTCAGCTATTGGCTCCAACACTGTCACATTTTATTCTACTTAATTGCCTATGATAAAGAACTACAGAATAAAAATATTACTATTGCTTATGGTGCTCTGGCACTGAAGAGCTTGTTCTGTTGTTTTGCCGCCACAGTGTGAAATGCTGAGTAATAACCAAAGTGTTTGCAAAAGGAGTGGTTTTCATTGGATCGACTGCTTATGAGGCCCTGCCGCTTCTTAGGGTGATCTTTCAAAGGTCGATACCTTCCTGTTGGAAGCATAATTCTGATATAAAACATTGTGACAGCTCTCATCTTGCTTGCTCACTTACCTTCAAACAGTGATGAAGGAGCCTGGGTTTGTCCCTGTTATGTGGATGCTGGATTTGGGGCCGGACAGTGTAGGGCACTTGTGCTGCATCCCTAAAGTTGGACAAGCTCCTGTTATTTCCCTTTTTGGTTAATAAAGTGAAAAAAGCAGCTGCTTCCTCACTTTGGGATATTTAATTTCAGGTCTGACTCCTCATGAATGCATAGAGACCTCTGCAGATTTTGATATACTGGGGTTCTGAGTAGCGTTTCACATGGGCTCTCCAGGACTTAACCAAGCCGGCAGTGAGAACTGGGAATGACAGACTATTTTCGTGGCCTGTTTCAAGCTGTGATTTTGTTCAACTGGGTTTACATGCTGGGATGCTACAACTACCCTGTGTGGGGATGTGTGGAAGCCGAAATGCGCTTTAAGGAGTGTTTTGGGTCCCTTCCCCCCTCTAGGTATTGCCCACCTCTCTCTAGATACTGCACTTTATACAGTATTAATCCGGACCACAGCAAATCTTCCAGGCCAGCTTAATCCCGTTGTAATCTGTCCCTTCCACCCCCAGGAGAGTCTTGAATTAGGTCAAGCGGGTTTAAGTTATGGTTTTATTTATGGATCTAGGGAGTTTTGGGTGTGTTTTTCGCCTGGTGGTTGCATGCAGAGCCCCCCCCCCCCCGTGGGTTCCTCATCCTTGCAGGAGGCGGGGATGGAGGCGGGGAGCGGCGGGATCTTTAGCCGATGGCAGCGGCTGCCCGGCGGCGGATGCCAGCGGCAACGGGGCGATGGCGAGGAGCCGGGTGGTTTACAAGTACACGGAGGCGGAGGACAAGAGCATGCGGCTGGGTTTCCTCCTCATCGCAGCCGGCTTGCTCTCCCTGCTGGGCTTGGGGTGCTGCTGGCTGCGCCCGGCGCTGCAGGAGCGGGGCGGCGGCGTCTCCGCCAACTGCACGGTGCTGGCGGTGCGGCAGCTCGGAGAGCGCTTCGCCTGCACCTTCTCCTGCGGGGCCGCCTGCCGCGGCACGGCTCGGTACCCCTGCCTGCAGGTCCTGGTCCGCACCTCCCGCTCCCCGGCGCCCGCCCTGCTCCATGAGGACGAGCGGCAGCTCCGCACCAACCCCAAGGTGAGACCCGCGCTCCCAAGACGCGGGGTAAGGGGGGTTATAGGGATGCGTCCCGAGGGGCAAATTCTGCCCCCTCCGCCCTTCACTGCCTCTTGTACCCGACTTGCTCCCGAGGGTCCGCTCCGCCAGCCCTCCGTTCGAGTGCGGGTTTTTCTCTGATGGTGGGATAGGTGAAGTCACAGAGCATCCCCCGTAAATGCCCCTGTGCTGTTACTTAGCAAGAAGTACATATATTTGTGTATGAAAACATACTATACATAGTATGCATGTATATATATGTGGTTTTGGGTGTACGTACATAGTGTGTATATGTATGCACTCTCTATATAGTATAACACTATACACACACTGTGTCTATACCTCTATATATAACTATTTATACATATTTTTATATATACATATATTTATATAAACATGTGTGTAACTATATGTCTGTATCTATATATATCTATATCTGCATCTATTTAACTATATCTATACATATATCGATACCTATTTATCAGGATAGATATCTGTATATCTATGTATTTATTTCCCCGGCAGACCCAGATGCAGCTCTCCCTTCCAGCCGTGGGAGCGGTGCTTCCCCAACCCACAGGCTCCCTGAGCGCACCCCTCTGCGATGCCAGTGCGAAACCAGGGAGAAACTCTTACTGCTGGCTGGGAGGTCTGCCAGAGCACCGCCTGATGCTGCGGCTCTGGGTGTCCCACAGGGTGAGGGGCTTCCCAGAGCTGCTCTACAGGGCTCGAGTTGAAATTGTAATGGAGCAGCTGCAGATGGGGCGCTGGGGAGAGGCTGTGCTGGAGCAGAAGTTTCCTTAGTGCTGTTTTGATTCTTAAACTTCTCTGTCACCCACATGAAAACGAACTGAATGGAAGTGTCTAAAGTTGCATCTTCCAGCAAACCAGGGTAGTCTGAAGGCACAGTGTGACTTGTGCTTATTCATTCTTTAAAGGCAGTTACTCTGTTTTCTCCTTCTTTTGATGCTCAGTACAGCTCACTTTGCCAGCACGCTGCCTGAGCAGGGGGGATTTTGTTCAGTAGTTTCCGGAAAATAAAACATGTGGCAGAATTCACCTCCTGAAAGAAGGTGAAACCAGGAGTGTGTTGGAAGAAGAAATTTCATCTCTTCAACCAAGATGTGGCTGTAGTGCAGTACCGAGAGCCATGCTAAGCACGATACAGGGGTCTGTGCGCAGCAGCTGGGCAGCAGACTTCCATGTCCAGTTTGGGACGCACTGCCTCACATCTCCACAGTCACAGTTACTCCGCTATGGATCTGTCTCTTGGATTAAGTTGCAAACCTGGGGTTCAGGGGTTGCTTTTCTCCCCTTGGCAGCTTGTAGACTCAGAAGGGTGGTCAGGGCAAAAATCAACAGAGTGAGAAGCAGGATAAGAAGTGTGACAGGATTTGGATTAAATGGTTGTCACCCCTCAGAAGCGGTGAGCAATGAAGTTGAATGGTGCCTGGTAGCAAAGTGGATGAATCGGTCTGTGGGGGAGCTTTACAAACCTCACCTTTCCCTGGGGGTGCTGCTGCCAGGCTCTGCAGAGCAGGTTGTGGTTGTGGAGACGTGCATCGTGAGCTGCCCCAGCACCAGTACTTCCCTCAGCTTCACTCAAGACTTCGGGCAGGCAGCATGTAAGTGGTAAAATGCAGGAGAAAAGCCACTCTTTTGGTGGGAGATGGGCAGTAAGCAGTGTCACCGGCACACCTGGGCTCGCAGCTCCTGTAGATCCTTAGGTTCAACGCAGGCATCCAAACTGGGCTCTGACCACAGTGTCTCTCTGAGTAGTCAGGGAGTTTGGTTTACTTCTCCTGCCTTCCTGGAAGTCTGGTGGGAAGAGGAGGATTGCACCTTTCCCATGGCTGGATTGCAGTTTCTGCAGAGAGGCACACAGAGCCTCAGAAGCCATGCCTGCAAATGTCACTCAGAAGCCTATATTTTATTTAACAATCAATAAACGCAGAGCTGTGTGTAGGCAGCGCATTGCACTTGCATGCTCTTACAAATCCAGTCTGTTTGGTCTAGCTTGCACCTTGCATCTCTAGGTGTTGGCTGTTTACCCTGGGATATTGATTGCTGAGGATTAAATCTGATTTACCAGATGAGACCAAGCAGAAAGGATGCATTTTTTGATGTAACCGCATTCTCTGGTAGTAATTGAATTTAACGAAGTGGAAAACAACACGGAAGAAAAGTGCACTCCAATTTTTTTCCTTACCTTAAGAAGCTTATGTAAACCCAATATAGAATAAAAAGAAAAGTTATTTAGGTGTCATTAGGAAAATGTACCCTTTTAAGGGAACGAAGCGTGTATAGCTGCTGCTTTGGTTTTCTCTTTTTTTTCCCCTCACTTAATGTCTGTGGAGAAGATTCTCCTTTTAATTTTTGTCCTGAAGTCACACCGTCCTTAATAGCTCTCAGGATTTTATCCTGAAATAGGTCAGTCATGGCAACAGAGTAGGAATCTGCTGGATTTAATGCTTGGGATCCAGTCTGTATTTATGAATGAACACTGAAGGAGAACCATTTAACCCTTCCTGTATCCACCGCCTTCTTGCAGCATACTTGCTTGATCATGCAATTAGACATACAACATGCTGATCAGCTCCAATTAACTGGAATTGGGAAAAAAAGACCAATTTTGTTTTGAATAGTGTTTAAATTTTACACTGTTCAGCCGCTTCTCTTTGCGGGTAGCAGTTTTTCCTGGTTAATCAATAGCCCTGCAAAAGCATAACTCAGGCTCCTTATAATACACAATTGAATCAGTTGGCAGCTAAACTGCACCAGAACTCCCCAGTGTGCTGGACTAAAAGTCTCCTACTTTCTGAAGCAGTGGGCTGGTGCATAACTACATTGGCAGCTCAGATCTGGGTGTTCCAGAGAGGTCTAGCTGCTAGGAAAAAGAAATTAAGTTTTTTTCTTGCTTGCTTCCTAATCACATCATTGTACAGCCCAGGATTCATTTTAGCTCTTAAAGGATTATATATAGCTGGGTCAGAGTTAATCCAGAAATGTATGTATGAAACAGCGGGCATGATTACATTTGTATCCAGTATCAGTGATTCGAGGAATTCTTTGTTTTTTTCCTTTTTTTTTTTCCTTGTTGTCTCAGAAGAAGGAATTTCAGCGGAGTGACAGTGCCTTTCTTCAGCTGCCTTCATGGCAATAATAATCTCTGAGATAAGGCTTAAGGGGGATTAATTCCAAAGTCAATTTGTCGCTATCATTCTGGCCATCAAGTCCCTTGTCAGCGCACACAGCTAGTGCAAGGATCAGGCTACAGGTTTGGCTGAGTAAAATAACAGGGGGCACATCAGCTTCTAAAAGGATCTGTTCTCCGGCTCTTTAGACTTTTCCCTTTCTGCACATGAAGTTAAGTGTCGGGCCGGAAGAACTTGCCCGCTGTTCTGTTGAGAAACTTCTAGGGCAGTGACTGCTGAGCCTGATGGTAGAAGCTGTGCAGCCGGACTCTGTTCTCCCTGTCTCCATCCCTGGGCAGGGGAGCAGAGCAGCCAGCTGCGGCTCCTTGTCTGTGCTCTGCATCTGTGCCTGCTCCTGCCGCGCTTCTTCCTGTATCTGCTCACCCTGACAAGGTGAGGTACTGTTACTGCTTCTGTAAATAGAGCTGGTTTGGGGTTTTGGATTCTCTTAAGTATGACCCATGATGAAGGGGGATTAATGGCAAAATATGCCCAACTCTACAGCAATTTTGTGAGGGTCTGGTGCATCTGGTGAAGCATCAGATCTGTGTTCAAGCTGGTGCCCTTGATGGGCAAACACTGCAGATTTTTAGGTAGTTTTTTAGGTAAACCCCATAAATCCCACCACCCTCCTGTCTTGCTTGGGGTGCTTCTTTCTGCCTTGAGCCTCTGCAAGGGGTCGCAGGATTGATCACTCCTAGTTCAGTTGTTTGTTCTGACAGATGCAGGTGAAAACCAGCCGCGGTGCTCAGCTCCAACTCCCTTGGTACAGTCAGCTGAGAGGAGATGAGTTTTTATACTAATGGAGCGAGTCCCCCTGCTCATCTTCTGCTATGGTGGGATGGTTGTGGCAGAGCTACCTCCATTCCAGGCTATGAAGATAACTCACTAACATGCAGAGATGCTTATACACAAAACTAGGAGAAGCTGAGGCTGAAGACTTGCTTCTTAGTGCAACCGCTTTGTCTTCTGATGGGCTGACTTGCTTCTGCTTTGGGCTCTTATGTGCATTTGCATTTGGGACATTCTTGGTCTTGTCTTCTGATAGTGCCTTCCAGGCTTGAGGCAGCTTCCATCAGAGCTACCAAGTCTGACTTCCTTATCATAAGAATGTGATTGAATTGCTTTGAAAAGCATGAGATGCAACTTGGAAGCTAAACCAGGATCAAGAGTTCATGCCTCCATCTCTTCTCTATGTTATGGAAGAATATCTGCTCTGATGAAGGGTTCAGAAGGACCAGGATTCTTCCTAGGCATCTGCAGAGCCACTGGTGTGGCGGCATCTAGCAGCAAACACAGATACAGATCTTACAAAACCTCAGTGTCAAGGTATATTACTTGCTGACATTTTTACTGAATTAAATCCTGACTCCTCTATCCAAACACTGGCTCTGATTGAAGAGAGACTATTGTTAGCCTGATGCTGATTTTGAGCTGTGTAATTGAGACTGTATTTGAATTGCATAATAATTTTATCGTTGCTATGACATAGCGTAGGAGGTGCGATTACAGCACTGTGAACCAATAGGTCTGCCGAAAAGACCTCGGCTCCATTAGATTTATTCTGATTGTCTGATCTTCAGAGCCGTTCTCCAACTTCATTGTAACTTGTTCAAGGGGGAAAAAACAAATCAAAGAGATACAGGGTGGGACACTAAAACTGGAAATGCATGCTGCTGCATGAGCTGCGATTGAGCACAAGGCATCCCAGCTTGCTTTCAAACACTTGGCATTTTTTCATGCTTTGATGGCAGGATTTCATGCTGTCTCTCATGGGGGAGGACTGCAGAATTAACCTGTCAGAAACTGCTTGTTGAGGAAGCGGGAGGTCGTTTCAGGTTCACCCACCAACTCATGGCAGCAAAAGTTGCCAGGTTATGATTCCCTTTTATCGGCTGCTGACTGTGCTTTGGAGGGTGGTACGGTTGGTCAAGCAAAGTCCCCAAGAAGCGTGTTTGGGAGGCTGAGAAAAGAGAGATCCACCACCTGTGTGGATCAGAGAGGGCCAAAATGGATGTCAGGTTGGTGGGAACTGTGCTGGCCTCCTGGGGAAGAAAACAAGCTCCAGTGTTTGTGCAGCACATGCCAAGTCCACAACAGAGCTGGATCTTGGGTGTTCACTATGGCTCAAATCCTTCATCACGTCAAGAAGATGTTTCAGGGTGAGCCTTGGGATTTCTATGATGAAGATTTCACCTTGGCAAGGACCACTTCCCTCTTCAAGACTGTTAATTCTCTACAGGCTCAAGCAAGGAGGACCCATTGTCTTAGGACAAGCTCCTGGATGTCTCCTTTGTGTTTTCCACATGAAGATAAAGAGGAGCAGAAGGAAATGAATCCAGCATGGTTTCTGTTAGCTGTCATAGGAATTACTTGTGCAAAAAGTGTCATGAAGTTTTAGTTACAGAGAGCTTATTCACTGTTGTCCCCATTTGAGGGAGGTGGAAGCTCTCTGAAGGGCCCAGAGAAAGTTTGGCCAGCAGAGGAGAGGTGGTGTGGTCACACTTCATAGAAGAGGATGAGTAGCCTCTGCCATGAGGAAGAAACATTTGAGAGGAGAGAGGGAAGCATGCCAAATCTGTTGACTCCATCCGGCTGCTGCATAGATGTGTTTGTGCACTGGGAGCATGGATGAAAGAGGAGTGTGGTTGACGCTTCCAAAGTACACGAGCAAAACCACTGCCAGCTAAGGAATATTACTGAAGATAGAAACTGTGATAAATCCTGTGTTGTGGTTCCTGGAGCAGAGTGGTGTTGCTGCTCATTTCTGTCCTTTGTGTTCAGCAGTGGGACAATCCTTGTTTAGGGTCATCTGAACGGGCATCTAAAGGGAGCTTTGTGCCATAGTAGCACCCAGTGTGGGCCTATGTGAAAACAGGGGCCCTTGTATGTGAAATTTCACCTTGGAAGCCACAAGCAGGGCCTTGTCAATTCTTCCAGTCTGAAGCATGGAAACTGCTGTCAGCGCTGTAAGTGCTGACAGAAGTGGTCAGGTTTTACATGACGAGGCCAATAAGATCCTGGTATTTCTCCCCTTCCCCTGGAATGATGAAGATTCTAGTTGTTGTATGGTGGAGATGGACTTGTAGGTCTGTACAGCTTGGGCATGGCATGCAGCATGGGACATGGTAGGCCCCTGTGAAACCTCACCAGATGGAGAGGGAGAGGAAGCACTCACAGGCACAGTGAGTCATGTTTATCTTTATTTTCAGCTTAGAGAGGGTATCTCTCTACTTGCTGTTATTGCCTTTGGGGTACTATGAAGAAACTCATGCTGTGATCATATGTGGAGATCCCTTTAGGGGCTTCCCCTGCACCTCCCTCTTCCTCATCCTACCTAAGAGACTTTTCAGCTACCTTCACAGACACATTTCTCTGCTTGCAGCTCCCAGCTTTAAAGGAAGTCAAAATCTATGTGTGCACCCGGAGTCTTGCTCTCCATGCATCCTCCAGGGTGAAAAGCCTTGATGATTTCCAAGGACCAGTTAAGCCATGTTACTCAGTTTGGTTCACCATCTTTAATGATCTCCTGTATCAATGCCTGGAAAAAATAGGAGGGGTTGTGCTTGGACACTGAGAGCGTGCAGCTGCCAACACTGGATTCAGTGGGCTGTTTTTTCTTGCTTAACTCCCTGTGGCTAGGAGGGAGGGTGGTGTGTCAAAGACGCAGCATGGAAACAAGGTACGTGCATTGTGTGTGACCCAGAGTGAAGTCTCTGAAAACCCAGCCCCAAGTGCACTGAGCTGGGGCAGGAACTTTCCTTGATCTCTTTGGGCTTTGAAGCAGATGTCTGAGGGTGACATCTGGAGATAGCTCAGATGCACGCTCTTGTTGACTTCTGCTGATCCTTTCTGCTGGAGTGGGGCTTCGAACTTTCTCTACTTGTTTCCTCATGTTGTAACAGTGCAAGAATACCTGTCTTTTGCCAGTGGAAATCAGCCACATATCAGATATCCCATCATTTGGGAAAGCCTGGAATATTTTGGTTATTAGCATGGTGGTAAACAAAACTTGCAATTACGTGCCTCACTGAAAATAGGAAGCAATTCAAATCTAATCCATGTGCTGGCTAGGGACACGTCAAAATTCAATGATCACTTTTACATTCACCACACAAAACCCTAAGGTGTTATGTGGCAGGTTGGTTTGATAATGGCACAGAAGAGGAGAAAGCCTTTATTTCGTTTCTGAATGGTGACATATTCTTTTCCAGTACCTGCAGGGAGTAACTAGCAATTGAAGTAGAGTTCAACTAACTTTTCTTTTTGTTTCATTGAAGCTTGAATTTACTCTTTGCTCATTTCAGTCACACTGTTATTGTGAGGAAAATGCAGAGATAGTGTTATCCTGTGGTCCTGAATGCAGACGTAACTCTGTTTTGCAACGTGTGTTGGCAGTGTTCGTACATCCCTCCCTGCACAAGAGACGATCAGGAGAACTCTGAAAATGTCACGTACAAGCAGAAATACTGGAAGAAGAAAGTGGGTTCACAGCCATTTACATGCTATTTTAACCAACACTTGAGGTGAGTAATCTGCATTTGCATAGGAGAAGTGCTTACACATCTGTTTACCAGCTGTCCATTGGGTCTATTTGAAAATATATATAAATGTATGCATATGTATAAACATACACAGCCATAGAGTGATGTGGTTTATCACAGGGTTCAGTGAAGAGCTTTGCAAGACGACTCTATTGATGAAAAGCTACATAGAATGTGGAAAAGAGTTTTTACCACTTAGAGTAAAAATATGAAACTCTGAGGAAAGTTTCCCTGAAGACCATGAAATTTCTTGGTAAAATCTTGGCTTTTAACACTTACTTGGCAAATTTCTGGTTTGGATATTAATGTTTCTTCCTGTCATGGGTGAGAAATCCTACTGTGTTCATAAGGGGCTGGAAGAAAAAGGGATATCAGTAAACAGTACAAACCAACCCAGGGATTGTGTTCACAGAGGATTAATGAGTCAGATACGTGTAATAAGCATTCACAGAACTGCCAGTTTTTGTACATGCTTGCAGAGTAGAAACTTGTACCTTAAAGCATCTCCTGTTTCAATTCTTACTTTTACTACTGATGTTAATGTGACTTACACGAGTATAAGGTGTGGTTTCCTTCTTTCAGTAGGAAAAGGAGGGGGAGGGAATCCTTTTGCCTATCTCTTTCTGACAACGATGTGCTGGGGAATAAAAGGTTACCACAACGTGCAGGCTTGCTGGGAGCACTTGAGAGAACAGCAGTGATTGGCATGATTGGTCCATGTAGACAGGGAGGTGAAAACATAATATTTAAGATCTCCAAATCAGCCAGGGTTTTATGGGGTTTAGACTCTGATTCCGTAGGGATATGACATGTGCTTAGCTTGGTCAGAATGGGTGATTTTGAGAGCTGGGGAGGCTGTTCTTGATTGCTAAGTTAAGAACTCATAAATAAGTATCTGCCACATCAGGGACTAAAGGAGGAGGTTGGTCCTACTCCACCAGCACTTGGAAGTTAAACAGATGAGGCAGACCTAGGTGGGAATAGCTTGGGGCTTGCAGGTGCAATTCAGGGCTCAGTGTGGGAGTGCTGGCATCAGATATTGAGGTTTATTAAGGCACACAGGAGGCAAGCGGGTGCCAGTGTGCACTAGGACCTGGGAGGAACTGGGGAGCTGGAGCAGGGTGGCAGGGGGAGAGATTCCCGACTCTCCTGTGGGTGGCCTCCTGAGTGCCTTGGGTGCTTCAGAGTTTTCCTTGGCTGGCTTTGTTTGTTGTCCACCCCACCCAGAGAGATGGTAGACCTGGTAGGTATGCCCAGGCTGACAGTCTGCTGTCCCTGGTTAACATTTACAGAGGGAAACCACCAATACTTTGGTAGCAAAACAAAGTTATTTCTTATAGTGAGGAAAGAAGCACTGTCTACAGAATGCCGAGGTTAAAAGTTAGGGCTCCTTGTGCAGTGACATCAGGCCTGGCAGGGATCTTCCTGGGGGCTGCTTTGGCCCACAATGTGCCAATGCTTGCATTTGCTAAGCGGCAGCTGAGTGATGGTTTTGGCTTTGGCATCTCCAGAAAGGCAGGTGCTTCTAGTTTCCCAGCTGAGACTGAGTGAGCAGGATAGTCAGAAACGTCAGAGCTTCTGCAGGAGACGTCGTGGACAGGATGCACCTGAGGTGGTAGGACAAATTGCTGTGAAAATTAGCTTTTACAGTCAGTGGAGAGAAACCAGAGCCTTTCATCTTGGCCAAAAACAAATGCCTCATATAAGTCAGATGCCCAGAGATGTTTATTTCTCTCCTGTAAAGGATCTTAGGGTGATCTGCTCAGGTGCAGGTACCTAGGTGGTCACTGTCCAGAGCTATGGAAGCTGATGCTCACATCACATCTGTAGGTGAAACAAAAGTGAAATTGTTCTGAGGCTTCACAGTATCTAGGATCTGGCATTTATGTAGGTTGACAGTGAGGAATTGTGCAGCACTCCGACAAGGTTTTTTCCTTATAGCTGCTGCATCCTGTTACTGTTAAATGTTCTTGCCAAATGCAATGTCTGCCTTGAAACACTGCCTTTTGCTGATCATATGACAATTTATTTACAGCAGAAGGGAGGCTTGCTGCCAGAGATACTTGAAGATACTCTAAGCTGAAATGTGTACACCATTTATTTTCTTCTGGAGATGGGAATGAGCTTTAAAAGATAAGTTTTGCTGACTAGGAATGTGCTTGTTTAAGTATACTTTTAGGGTTACAGTGACTAAATAACTTATGAGGAAGTAAAAACCATACAAACTGAGGGGAAAATCTGTTTGCTTCATAATAAGGTGTGCGTATTTCCTGTCAGTATTTTGTTAACTGTGTGGATGAGCTAATTCTCTGTGTTAGTTCGTATAAAACATACGGAATATAGTGATGGGTTCCTTAGAGTAAGTAGTATTTACAATATTAATACTCCCTTTTGAAAAACGAGTAAAATTCTAGGTAAATATCAACGAATGAAGATCGTCTCCTCTTCATTGAACTGAAATTAGCATCATTCTCAGAATTGTAGAATTGTTGCTGCATGAGGAAGGCACAGTTAGGCAAGATCTCCCTTCAGTTTGTTGGGGCTCATTTCAACAGGCTGCTTTGAAAAGAACAAGTGATGCCATTTGTACAGTTCAAAGGTATACAAAAGGGGTGAGAAGCAGACTTAGCAATTTCAATCACTCAGTCAACGTAAATAGTGATGACCAACCCAGCGAGCTGTCTGACATTGACCTTAGAGATCCAAAGCACAGCTTATCTTGGAGCTCAGCATTTTACTGAAATGTGAGGTTTTGCTTTGCCACCAGGGACAATTACCTTTATGGGTCCACTCTCTTCTGGCCAGCTTTGGGCCACATGCTGCAAGCTGCATGAGAAAGTTGCTTTTCCAGACCTCTGGTGAAGGTGCCTGTCTGTTGGCTTGATGATACTTCAGTCTGAAGGAAGCCCTGCCCAACAGAAAGCAATCCTCAGTGTTTCAGAGCACAAAATAAGCAACATTCAGATAAAGTTCTCAGGTTGTTGCCAAAGGTTTGAGAAGGCATCAAGCTCTAGTGCTTCAGTACTCTGGATCTCACACCATGTTCCAGGGGGTCTGTAGTCATGAACACCTACAGATAAGGGTCACAGCTGCATGCCCTGAAGTGGGAGGCCTGTGGAAATGTGTGGGATGGGAGAGACCCTGTCACTTTATTCCTTCACATTCCAGGTGTCATTGACATCAACAACAAGAGCAGAAATAGAAAACCCAAGATCTCCATCACCTCAGACCATTCAGTTCATGCCATGCAGAGACACACAGAGCAATATATGTCAGGTCTTGTCTTGTAAGTGGCTCACTTACATGGCATTATTGCTTTTTAGCTCTGGATTCATCCATTATGGCAAGTACCCTCTGTGGTTCCTTTGCCACTGTGCAGCAGATAAGCTAGCTATGCTTTATACTTCTCTGTGTTTGTTGCAGGATGCTGTATACAAAACCACCTGAGATTTGAAAAGCAAACACTGTCTGGTGATTAATACCCACCTGTATGGTGTTGTGGTACCCTGCAGGCCATTTATCTGGGAATAATTATCTGCAGAAGCCAAAGGTGCTCTGGTAGTATTGATTCTCATTCTCAAACAGTGGAACAGAAATCTCAGTGTGTTCTAGTACTTCACAGAGTTTCCCAAATTAATTCCCTTCAATCAGAAGAGCGTGTTGCTATTTCCTATCCTTTCTTTTACTGTATAACCTGTGGGGATCAGTGCTCAGGGCTGGGAGGGAAAGGACTTTACTGTTAGTAAGATGTAGCTCTGCCTCCATGTGCAGATGTTCTAGCTGAGGATTTCTGTGTCTCGCAACAATAGGGGAAAAAATACTGATGAGTGCTTGTCATAGTGAAAGGATGTGAATAATTCTGGGAAAAATAAGTGTGTTCAGTTTGAAAACATCCTTAAATCCAGATTGTTTGAATGCAAAAAATATTTGTAAGGTTTCCCTGTCCCCTGCCCCTGTCAGCTTCCTCTGTGTCTCATAAATCTCATGGTGTGGTGCAGAAGTGATGACTGAAATGTTTATGTGCTTGTAAATTTTGGTCCTACATGACTTCTTGGTAATCCTTCACTGCAATTCTTCCCATGACATTTACTAATTGCTCTGAAGACTCTGATGAAGGCCTGCTTTACCCAATGTCTGTTTGAACTGCTTGGTAGCACCTAACAGGGATGTTTTGCATTATGCAACGACTAATCCAGTTACCCCTGGTCAGAGTCCCACAGGGCTCCAGCCCTAAGCTCAAAGTCCTGCTAAAAATAAGTACTGGTCTCACCTCCTAGCAAGGAAAACAGAATTCCTCCCCCCACCTCTGTTCAGTGAAAGGGAAGGTGTGTTTTCAGAGTGAAAATAGAGATTTCCTTAGGGGTGTTTTTAGTTTGTTCATTCTTCTTTCACCCTGTGGGCTGTGGGGCAGTGGGGGTTGTGCTTCACAGTGGCCATTGCTGTTTGCAGCAGAACCAAGTCTCGATGCCTGAGCAGCACCTGAAACTGTTCAGGTTTTGCTCTCCCTTTTGTCCCAGTAGGACTCTCTCTTGCCCTTGCCACTGATTAATGTATTGATAGCTGGTGTTAGGAGTTTGGGTGCATCCCCTTGAGAGGCTTTGCACTTACTAGATATGTGAATAACAGCATTGCTTGAAACAGGAGATGGTCCATGACCAAGCTTAGGAGAAATAAGTGCAGCCCTGCTGGTCAACATCTTCAAACTAAAGTATCATATTGATGCCAGAGAGCAAAGGTGGGTTTATTAAATGCACTATACTTGCAGGGACAAAGGAAATATCATTATTATAATTTCCTTGCTGATTTTCACAGGGAACAGAAACACATTTCCAGGCACAATATGCCTCTTTTGGGTCCAGCTCCACTGACTCAGCATCATGGGAGATATGCTGTGTGGACTTCCAGCAAAGCTGTGTCTTTGTCATGAGATGGCTTCCCCAGGGAACAAGGACACCTTACCTTTTGTGTTTCCAAGCCAAACAACAAGCCTTCAGGCCCTGGGAACTGGCAGATCACCTCTACAAAAGTAGCAAGAGAACATCAAAACTGCAGTTGCGATACATGCAGGTCTTGCTGGGCAAAACCAAACAGTGATATTACTGTGTTTTAGGTGTCCGGATAGCTATTTATTTCCCTTTCTGAGGGAAGGGGCTGTTTTCTGTGTTCTCTCGTTTTTGCTGCTTCCCTATTAAACACATCTTTCTTCCTTCCTCCTGTCACCATCCCTGCCCAGCCCTATTAGCCTCCTCTGACTCTCTTGCCATTCCTGCAGCAGCCCTTTGTCTCCTTTCCAGGCTCCTGGTCTCCTTCCTTCTTCTATAGATAAGAGTTTCTGTTCCTGGCCTGTACCTAGCATTCCCAGGTGGACCCAGTGTTTTTCTACTGCTGTATGCTTCTATTCCATGGGTAGGTGATAACCACCGAAAGCTCATTCTTCTGAAAGCCCTGCAGGATGTTTGGTTTCTGAACTCCTCATCATCTCCACCATGGTGCAGCATCGTGCTGGGGCTCTGCCTTGCTGGCATAGCCTAGCTCTGGCTACTCTTGTGCCACAGCACAGCCATCACAGTTATATCATGGCTCAGAAGTAGCTGTGACAGGCCCCATATAAACCTCAGGGCTCGCTGTCAGTGATTTTGCTCTCTTGGTGATCTTCTCTATCTGTGCTTGGCAAGACAAGTGTCTCGGTATGCATATTTCTGATTCAAAGACTTGTGGAGCAGCTCTCTTGTATTAATCACTGTGTAAGCCTTGGAGTGAAAGCCAAAGCGTTTTGTACCATGACAGATCCAGTTTTCACTGGTCCCCAAGGAGGGCTGAGGTCATGCCCTGCCAACAAGCTCAGCCCCAGGGAGGACACTGCAGTGAGCTGCCCAGCAGCATGGATGTGTTCCACGGGCCAAGCAGGGCTTGTGCAGTCCTGGCCACTGCTCTGGGTACTTTCTACAAGCAGATTTTGCTCCTTATTCATCAGGGTTCATTGCAGGATTGCTTAGGAGTTGTCCTAGGGAACGCACTCAAAGGCTGCAGACTCAGATGCTGGAGGAGAGCTGCTCTGTGCACCTAGCCAGATCATTACGAGGCTCCCACGGTGGTGGTGGCAGCTCTGCTCTGCCCAGGAATTCATGGATTCGCCTTCAGGGGCTCTTCCCCTAAACTGATTACAGCACATGTGGGTAGCCAACAGCCTGGAAGAAGTGAAATCCAGCCCCTGCAGACTAACCTGTTAATTAATCACTGGTGACTTTGCTATATTTAATTCTTCTGTTTAATTCTGATTGTACCTCCCTCTACCTCCTGATTTTTCACCAGTCTTTTGTTTCAGACCATACAGATCTTACATGAAATACCTATGGTTTGTAGCCTGACACAGATAGCCCGAGAACAAACACACGTATGATTATTCTTCAGGTACTTAGCAGACCCTCACTCACACTGCCACCCATGCCACTCCCTGTCTGCTGGCATAGGACTTACCAGCGACTCCCTTGCGTCTCCCTACCCATTTCTTCCAAAGGCCAAAGGAAAACTTGGGGGTTAATCCAGTCCCCCTGTTTGCAGGGCACTGCATGTGTGCCATGATGACCCCCCAGACCCCTGCAGTTCCCTCTGCACGTCTCGTGCAGAGCCACAGGGCTGCTGGGGCTGCAGTGTTCCTGCTGCAGAGGACATCCGGCTGCCTGGACCCTGCTCCTCAGGCTGCTCTCACTGTGGATTTGCAAGTCCAGCATGACCTGTGTGCTGCTGGGGTCTTTTTCCTGGTCAGGCTCTTCTGCCTGGGATGGTCCTTCTCAGGTCACTCCCTGATGGCACCAGGCCTGGGCTATGGCAGCAATGTGGTGGGCTCAGGGTCTCTTGCAGTGCATTGTGAGGGTGCAGCAGGGCTGATTTTCCCTCTTCACTTTAGAAGCTCTTATTTGCCACTGTTTGTAATCTCAGTTCCAAAAAGCAGAGGTAAAAGGAATTACCTTGCAAAAGAAAACAGCAAACATTTTCTTTTTCAATAACCCCTTTTCAGATATTTCTCTCTGCTATACAAGTTGTGTCTCATTGGGACCTGCTGCCATTACAGCCTCTAAGGTGTTTTCCAGAATGCTCTCCATAACTGCTGTCAGCTCTGGTGATGGATCTGCAAGGAAGGGCTCCTCAACTGGGCACCACTGACCTCAAGCTCTCATCCTCTGCATCATCTCTCTTCCACTCCAGCTCTCCCCAGTGCTTTCCACTGCACCCTGCAATATCTCCATGTCAGTCAGCAGATGCAGGAAAGAGGAGCTGGTCCTGATGGGAATGCAAAAGAATGGCATTGTAAGCTGACAAAGTTGATCTTGATAATTTTCCATGGGCTGCTACAGTCAGATAACCAAGATGTTGCCATCCAGTAGCATGGAGTCTGTATGCTGGCAGTGGTGTCTGTCTTTATTAGCTTTTCTCATTCACTCCTGGAGTCCAGCAGTGCTTATCCACACTGCAAATTTAATGTAGGGTAAGGCAAAAACCAGCTGAAAGCACAATAATTCTTTGGGAATAACCACACAGATTAAACCAAGCAGGAGCAAAGCTAAGATTTGTCCCACCATTGTTTGGTACCTAGAGTCAGTATAGAGAGGCTACATCCCAGGGTCCTTGAGCTCTCCCATGTCTGGGTCACCCTCCAGGAGTGCTTCTTCCTCCTTTTGACTAAGAAAGGGCATTTAATGTCTTAAATGTGGTGTCAATAGTCATTTAATAAAATTTTTTGAGTGACCTAGTCATGACTTAATGAATTGTCTGAAAAGACACTGTGAGCAGTTGACAGCAGCTTGCTGCATGCCTTCTGCCATGTAAGAATTGCACAGGGTATCTTGCTGTAGCTAATAGCAATAATTCCTATCTGAATCCAATAGCAATATCTGAACCCCAATAGCAATAATACCCATCTGAACCCAGATGGATATTTGGGCTTCAGTATCCCAACTGAGGCTCCATTAAAGGCTTCTGTAAGTCTTTGGCTCTTTTCCAAAAGGGAAACTCTTAAATTACTAACTTGCAAGACTTACAGTTGCACCTATAATGAGTGTTTGGCATCCATCTCTGCTGCCTTTGGCACAGAAGTTTTCCAAGATATCTAAGACCCATTCAAAGGGGTATCCTGCTCTCCCCAGGCACAATTCTCTTCACTGAAGCCATTTTTCTAATCTGTTTTCTTGCCCCTTATTTTTGACCTCTTTGATTCGCATCTGCTTTAGAAAGAATATCTAAAAATCAACCTCACTTATAAGCTGAGAGCTGCAAGGATTGAAAGCTGCCTCTTTATGGCCTCCTTGCCAATTAGCACCCTTATACACAGATGGTGGTACAGTAAAATTGAGAGAAGCAATACTATATCTCCTGTGAAAGGATTTTCTCTCTTTGGGTGCTGTCATTTATATGGCATAGGCTGGTGAGTGTGTGCCCATAAAGTTAATATTATTTTATTCAATTTATGGTCTCCACATGTGCCTGATTATGTGTCTGGAGGGTTTGGGCTGAGCAGACTTCACGTGTTCCACTATTGAATACGCCTGGGTTTCTTTTGATCTCTTTTTATGTTGCTGAGTTCCAACTTTTATACAGCGGAGCTGCTCGTAATCAGAGTCTGACTCTGCTCGTTACTACACAGGGACGCGCAGTGCTGCTGGCCTTGAGGACATGCAGGCTGGCACGGTGCAGAGGAACCTCCACACAGCAATTTTGAGGGAGAGACCCCCAGTTGCAAATGCAGGTCAATTGAATTAGGGTCCAGCTATAGCTTGGCGGTCTGGCTCCACTGACTCCTTAAGGATGGATAAACCCCTGTAGATCTGCAGGCATCTCCAATAATTAACTTCTTGGTGGAGGAAAATGAATTTCTTCAAGATGAAACTGCTGGGGGAGAAACAGCAGTTGTTGCTCAGGTATCTGTTCCCATGTGACACTGCGTTAGGAGAACTTAATTCCCAGAACCCAGCTTTTTGAGCCTGGTTTGCCAGGATTTTAGGTTTGTTGCTCAGAAGCATCAAGTAGTGTTGAAGCAACATGAAATGGGAATATTCAATGTGAGTAAGGACCAGTATAAGCCAAGACTTACATACTTTCCTAATTGGAGAAAGCTCTGTTTCCTTCCTTTGCATATAGTTTTCCAGCGGACTGTGTGTCCCTGGCTATAGATGGGAAAGCAGTGGTGAAATGCAAATGCTACAGGACTGATTTAATAACTGTTAAACTGCAGGAGAGCAGAAAGAGACAGAGCTGAGGAAAACCTGCCATCAGAATTCCCAGCAAATTTCCCAGACTTGGAAGAGACACATGGACACCCAATTTCAGAGACATGTGGCACAGCTGAATTTCCAAGCCTCTTGAGATGCCTCCTCCTTGCTGCTATCCTCCCTTCAATTCTCTTTGGAAATACATCAGTCTATCACAGACTCAGCCATGATTATTAGTTGCTGTTGGTGGAAGCATGGGGGGGCATTCAGATCTTCAGGGATGGCTCCCCAAAGTGTCCCTGTAAGAGCATCCTCAAGCACTCTGAGGAGCAGTACTAAATCACAGCTTATTCCTGAAGAAGTCTCTGCTGGAAGGAGCTGAGTCAGGAGCCTCTGACACCCACAGACTGGGCAGAGTCGTCCTGGTGGTAGGTTTTGTGCAGACTCCAGCCTGAGCCATCAGCAGCGCAGTGCAGTACTGAGGACAGGACTGGCTCTCTATCCAGAGCCAAGCCACAGCCAGGGCTTCATCAGGAGCCTGTGTGCTGCTCCATGGACAAATCAGTGCTCAAAGCTAAAAGGGAGGTTTTAACTGTGATTTAAACTCTTTGCACAGTGTCTGATGGTATCTAAGGTAGATATGTATAACTGCTGCCTGATACTATGTTTTTGCTGGAGTAGTTTTGCAGTCCACAGTTTAATATTGCATCTCTCATGCTGTTTCTGAGGACCACAATCCCTGGAAGACATCAAGTATAAATTTTATTTATTTATTCATGTATTTATTTATCTGAATGTACTTGTTATCTTGTAAACACTGCAAGTAGAAAGCCCTTGTGGTCTGCCACAAGTGCTGGTGATAGACAGGCAAATGAAAGCAGTGAATGAAGCAGTCCACTTAATTGTTTTCTAGCACTATTGCACATAAAGCATCTTTATTGTTTCCATGGCAGATGCTTTCCACTTATGATGAATTGATAATGTCAAGTTGATTTATATTCTCTACCTCTTCCGTTCCTCCTCTTCACAGGCCAGATGATGTGATGCTGAAGCGCACTCATGATGAGATTGTCCTCTTGCACTGCTTCCTCTGGCCCCTGGTTACGTTCCTGGTTGGAGTCCTCATCGTGGTCCTGACCGTCTGTGCCAAGAGCTTGGCTGTCAGGGCAGAGGCAATAAAAAAGAAGAAGCATTTGTAAGTGGCAAGGCTGCTGATGGAGAAGAAAAACCTTCAAGAGGGTCTTAAGTGAGGCAGCTTGACACACATGCAGGTCTCTGCAGGGGCATCCAGCTTCACCTCCTTCCAGTGTCTCACCTGATGGTGGAGTTGCTCTTGCCTCAGGATTATCCTTGGAAGGCTGCCCCATGAAACATCAGCTAATTGCTTCTCCTGCTATGGCAGTAAATAAGTATATTCTACCAAAAAACCTTTACACTGCACCAAATATGCTGCACACTGTTAGCCCTGAACAGCAGCTACCCAGCTCCTAGTGTTATTGAGAGACAATTTATAAAAGCCCTTGATGACGTTCATTTCATCTCTACAAAGTGATCTTTACTATTGTTTAATAGTAAATAATTAAACATATTTTATGATAGACTGATAGACTGTATTTCCAAAATAATAAAGTTTGGTTGTTTGGGGTTTTTTTAACCTTAGTTTTGTTCTGTTTTATTTGAAAAACCTTTAAGACTAAAATAACCTTGTACTGATTTTGTTGGTTTTTTTTTCACTGTGTAGAACTTCCATTTAAAATTCAAACTTCAACTTCTGTCTAAACAAAATCTTTCATCATCACCTGTTCACTGTGAAGATATGTAGAAATTTCTCAGAAATACTACTTACAAAATTAAACAGTTACTGGAAATGGTGATTAAATAGTGGATCTAATTTTACTGCCTCAGTGGTATTCAGTGCCTGCAGTTTTTCTTTGACCCTCTCAGATACCCTCTTCACCAAAATGCTCTCAGGCTGTAAAGAGCAGGGATTTGGAGGAGTTTTACGAGAAGAAATTTTACCATTGACTTACGCGAATAGTGGAGTGCCTAAGAGCTTGCTGAGAGGAACCTGCGAGTCCTGGTGTGACGTGCGTCGACAGACACCAGGGGTGGCTGCAGGGATGGCTGGAGAAGGACATCAACTCTGTAGGACTGTGGGTGTTTGCTGCTGAACTGCCTATGCCAAGGACACCAGTTTCATACAGGGTCACTCCAAGGGGATGCTCCAGAAAATACAAGGCTGAGCATGGAATCTTGCTGGGTGTCTTTTCCCTGCTTGTCCCAGCTCCTCACTGTGTATTATGGAAGTACCAGCCTTAGCACACTTGCTCAGTACAAAGATTTTTGTATTCTGGCAGTTTCCCTGAGCACATCCATTACATGATGCAGTCAGTAGCTGAGACCAGAGTATCTTTGTGGTGCTTGTTCTCACCCCTGCAGAGTTGGACACCCCTGGGACCAGGCTTTGCAGTGCTGATGTGCAGCAAAGAAAAGTCAGGTGGCTCAGTCAGGAAAACAAGTCTCTCAGCATGTGATTACAGGCAGAACATTTTAATGCAAATTAACAGTTACACACTTCTAACCACACCTTTCATTGCACTTATCTCTGGTATTATGTTTAAATACTTTGTGTTTTGTTGAGCTTTTGACACATAGGAAAGGTATTTCCTTAGAATGAGAAAAGTACTAGATTTGAAATCCTAAACCCCTGTGTGTCAAAGCAAGCCACAAGGTGCAGTGACAAACCTGCTTGTATTGCCCAGTGACCATCTCAGATTAATCATATGGTGTGTTTAAGAATTGATTTCCACAAGGCTTCTTAATTTGTAACCTTGTACATGCTGTGGTGTTGTGGTGCCCTGCGATGAGTACAGCAGGGCTATTGGAGGTTGCTCCCCACTTCCCTGCTTACTTGCTGTATGACTTTTGGAGAGTTTTCTGGTCGCAGCCCACACTGGGATAGCTGTTCCTTTGAAGGAAGTTCAAGAAATCTGTTTGTGGAGGCAGGAATTTGGTGCTCTTGGCTAATTACTCTGTAGGAAAGATCAAACTGGTGTTGATTGCACATGATCAGGCACCTCCAGTTCTGTAGATAAAAAGTGCATGAATAATGCCAGATTCTCTGCATTAAACACCATCCCTTTGGAGGTGCCTGTTGTTAGGTTCATACAAGTACTCTCCAGCCCAGCCTGCTGAAAGGAATAGCACCGGATATACTGGATGAAGAGAGGTTGTGAGCTCTCAGCATGTTGGATGAAAGTCTGACAGCTTCTGGAAGTGCTATCCTGCAAAGAATACTGTGTTTTGTTTCACTTTGCTTGCATCTTCTGTGATTCTTTTTCATCCTCAGTAGTTCTCTTGCTTTGGCAACTCACAGAAACACTGCACACCTGTGTCTGGCTGGGGGGTTACTTACAGTATATTTTAATACATACTACTTTTTCACACACTGCAAATCACTGAAAGATGCCACCGTGCGGTAGTTTGATTATCTGGTTAAGGTGGTTGCAAGTTCTCTGTTTCCTCTTGGTAATTTCTTACAGATTAAAGGAATAACCCTGATTTTCTACAGATATACATCCTTTGTTTTCCCAGGGGAGAAGGAAATACATGGTGACATAGATTCGTTATCAATTTTTAAACCAGTAGCCCGGGCTCACAAATCCAGATTAACCAAATCCCCTCTGGCTTTGCTCCAGAAGCTTTTGTGACCGAATCATTCAGCTGGTTCTCAGAGCAAAAGGCAAGAAGTGAATTGAGTTGCTGCCGTTCACTTGACCAGCAGTCATATCTTTAAATCAGTTAGAAATGCCATTTGTGAAGGCCTCTGGAAGTAAGTAATGGTTACAAACATGATATGAAACGATTTTGCAGAGAGATGAACGTCCTAAGTTAAACATCTGCACTGGCACGCAAGGGGAAGGAGGAAATATCTCCCTGTCACTGAGTATGTGATGCTAAGGGAAATAGAAAAAAATCCTGAAATTCTCTCTTCTGTCCCAGCCTGCACCTCACTGATTTAGAAATGTCTTTCTAATCCCCACACTTGATCACGGAAGCTGGGGATTTCCTTCTAGCGGATTATTCACTGATTTCCCCCTCGGCTTTGTGGATTTCCAGTTTTTTGTGTTTTCCTCTGAAGCGTATTTGCAGCCAGAGCAGCTGCTCTTTGCAGAGCCATGTGCAGAATCAGCGTGTGCGTTTTGCTCAATATTTATATGCCATTGCTTTGAGGAATTTTGTTCTGCCTTTCTGTCTACTGCTCCACTTCAGTAAGACCTGCCTTCCCTTTCATGTTGTGCAATTGAATCAATTTGTTTTTACAGTATCTTTCTCTTGTTAGCTTCTTAGGCTCATTTTAAAAGTTGAAGTGATTGCAGTGGTTTTTGTTTACGCTTTTCCTGCTTTGTGTGTTTCTGTATTGCCAGTAGCAGCCACCATCTATTAGAAATACCTTTCACAATGTATTAGAAAACCTACTGAACAAGGAGCTTAATTAAATTCTTGGAGCCTTAGAGGGATGTCATGGGGGTATCCAGGGGTATTTTTAAAGATCATTACCTGCCATTTCTGATGCACACGTAGCCCTTTGTCAGTGCTCTGGCACAAACCTGCTGGATTGGAATGGATGTCATGAGCTGGGCTCTGCAGATAAAGCCACAAGATTCAAGCCAGGAAGAGTGATGCAGAAGTAAGTGCAGGTCTCAGCTTCCAGACTCACGCTTCCATGTGTGTTTTGAGGGGTTTGTCCTAGGTTAAGGCAAAGATGTCTGTGAGGTGTGAGGGCACAGGGCTCCCCAAATATCTGCTGCCTTGGCTTAGCCTGTTCTAGCCCACCCCAGTCCCAGGGTTTTCCTGGCTGCTGTTTGCCTCCGGGAGCCCTCTGCTCCCAAGTCAGGGCTTCCAAGTCATTCCCACAGGAGCAGGAATGTCTGTAGCGAGTCATCAAACATCCCAGCTCATTTCACACACTACATCAAAGCATCTGTTGAGTTTGTGTTATCACAGTCCATCTGGGAAATGTGAAAAGGGAACATTGGTTAATGTTTAAAACCCTTTCATAGATAAGGTCTAGAGATTAAATAACCTTGAGGACGTTTTCTAGGGGTTTAGGCCTTACTTGAAAAAATGAAAGCTACCTTAAATTGAGTGGTCAACACCTGTGTGGCCTGGTACAATGGTTGGACAGTGTGGATTGCCTGTTAATGGAAGGATGGTGCTGTGTAAGCATCTTTGCTCAGCACTGCAAATATGGGAGCTGCCTGATGAATTTGTGTTTCTGCAAACTTTAGCCTAAATGGCCAAAAGTTTCTTCAACCCAAAAGTAAACGGGTGGAAAAGGAGACACCTGGGAGAGTATCTTAGTAAGAAAAGAAAAATCTCAGGCCGTGGCTTATATTTAGGTAATCAGATGGAACGAAGCACAGAAGAATTCATAACTATGAAGCCTATTGTATCATGCGCATATTTTCTTGCAATCCCTGACAGAAATCCTATATTTGGAGTTATCGAAAAATCAGCTTATTTCTATGTGTGATTTCTCTGAGAATTGAAAGCTGCTTTTCTTCTTTTTCATTTTTGTTCCCCTTGGCATGGAGCAGCTGCTATTCCTCCATTAACTCTTAATCAGAAACCAACCCTTTCCCTTTCAGGCATCTTAAGAAGTTGCTGCACTGATCTGTCAAGCTAACAATTTTTGCTGCAGAAAGCATGAACAGGAAAACCTCCAAGGGAATATGTGTGCAATTAATCACATGCCTCGTCAGGTCACAGACCCACTGAATGAATCAACCCTCAAAGTTTGATATTTGAGAGGCTCTGCAGGTTTTTTTCTGGTTTGATATGCTACACGAAAGCCGTCATTACTTGCACTGTGTTTAATTCACATCTCTTTGGTGGTCTAATGGCCTTCAGTCTCCTAAGCCAAGAAATCACTTTGTGTGCATTAGATGCATGGCTGGAGAGGCAATAAGAAGAAAAAGAATAGCCCCTGACACTATATAGCTGTAATTTGGGTGTAAAGTTTAATTATAAAACATGTTGACATAGCTGTAGGATTATGTACACACCTACAATGCACGAACAATTCCCAAACAGCACATAGAGCAATCAACCTGAACTAACTCACTCAGAAATGCAGTACAACTCACTTAAATCACCTTTGATGTTGCATTAGAAAAATAAAATCAATCTGCCTGTAATTTAATGAGAGAATGGAGTGTCAAACATTACCATACATAACATAACCTTTTCATAATGTTTTAGCTAAGATAAGGTTTATCTCTTTATTTGCATGCCAATTGCCATTCACTACAAGCAATTGGAAAAAATCAACCATTAAGCTCTTCCACATAGTTGCTTGTTCAGCAACTGACAGCAACTGATGGTGTCTGGACAAAATGCTTCAACTATTTGGACCCCACACAGCACAATCAATTCCAAAAGAGATGCAAGCTGCTAATATTTTGTTTTAAAAGCCCTAAAACCAAACTTTTATGACATTTCTGTTCCTTCACTGTGGGATTAGGACAAATCCAGACTTCAAATAAGGACCAATTTCTGATCATCAGAGCATGCGTACTAATACTGAAGTCTTTATCTTTTCAGTATACACACATGGCTGCACTTCAGTACAATGCAAGAATGGATGTGCCACCCCTGGAGACATTCAAAACCAGACTGGATGTGGTTCTGAGAAGCCTGATCTAGCTGAAGATACTCATTGCAGGGCAGTTGGACTAGATGACCTTTGAAGATCCCTTCCAACCCAAACCATTCTGTGACTCTATAATGCAATTTCAATGCAAGAAACACAGGCCCTTACACCAGAGGTTTATGTGACTGCAACCTGAATTTTACAGGTCAGCTGCTTTCAGCAGAGCCACAGTCCTTTTCCGCTTGGCAGGAGAGCAGCTCTTGCCCTTTGCAGCAATCCTGTTTGGCTCGTGAAACCTACAGAAGAGGGGCAGAGCGACCATCCCCTCTCTGCTGCCTTGCCCACCAAAGTCGGAGGCAACATCATCTCCAGGATATAATATCTGGCATTTGCCAGGGTCTGGGTATCAGGAACCTTGCCGAGGCATGGGAGTTTGTGGGGAGAGTGCAACCTGGGGCCATCACAAAGAGATCTCTCACCCAAGGGCAAATATAAAATGCTGGATGGGCATGGGTTTAGCCACAGTCTTTTGTGGAATTAAAAGGGCTGAACTATCTTTTCCTGTGCTATTCCTCTAAAGAATAATGTTTGAGACAATTAAGAATTAACCATGAAATTGTCACAAAATCTGGTTTTAGGCAGGGGTAGAATAATTTGGAAGGACTGAATATACAGCAGTCAGTGCATCCAGATGGTGGGTAGCCTAGATCCTGACTGATTTTTCTGATTAATAATGAAAAATGGGTCTGATACTAAAGGGAAAAAAAAAACCAAACCCCCAAAAAACAAACCCAGACGATATGGGTGTTCTGTATTTAGCTGGTGCCTCTTGTTTTTGATGGAGTCTTTATGGAAAATACAGAGTGCATGCAATGAATCTACAAGTATTCAGATAAGTGAATCACAGGCAGTAAATGATTCTGGTGTGTTAAAAGCAAATAACGTCCTGTGAACTTTGCTGCTTTTTTACAGCCAAGCTGGAGACTAATGGAGATATATACGGGAAGCAATACACAGTAGGGAGCATTTTAAATAATGCCTTGGGATCTTACTGAAAAAATTAATTTAGATCCGTCTGGCAACCAGCGAGGGGAGATGATTGAAAATGGGCTGCAGAACTGTCAAAACATAGCAATAATGAACAGCAAGACACCGAGCACAGGTGTGGGGTGAGGGGTCTCAGTAGCTGTGTTCATGATAGGAGATGCCAAGGTAAAGGGCAAATTAATTGAGTTTTTTAAAACATGCTAGATCAGGAGGATTGTGAGCTCCAGTTTGATGCCCAGAGATTCAACAGCAAATAAAAGAAACTAATAACATTAGCAGAAGAATAAAATGCATTTTCTATTCCTGAAATAGATAAGGTAATAAATAAGGATAGGATGGACAGAGCAGATATAATGTTTGGTGAGAGAAAATATCATGACAAGCGAAAATGTGACTATAAAGTCTTCAGATAGATGCTGGACAACATGCTGGTACAATTGCTGCTAGCTAATCCTGGCTTTGATGGCATTTAGCTGGTATCTTGGTCTGAAACCACAGCTTTTGCTCTGGTAGCTGCCATTCAGTGACTTCTTAGTGGAATATGGGAGGAATATCTGAGACTGCGCGTAAGGGGCAGCATGGTGGGAACAGAGCTGACGCCACTTTCCTGGACCTGGGAAGGAAGGGGCCATTGCCACTGGGCTCTGCCAGCTTCACACTCTGTTGTTGCAGATTCAAGACCATCACACTGATTTTTCTTTCCAAAAAGCAGCATGCTTCTGCTGCAAATCCATGCATGGCCTCAGAACCCCTCCCTAAACTCTTCTCCAAGGAAGAAGTTTGTGCAACTGGATGCAACCAAGCAGGACATTGCTAGGGCTCAACGTCTTAAAATTCACTGGCCTCAATTTCAACAGATTTAGGGTAAGTTTGTTTTTCCTCCAGAGGTATTCTGGGCATATAAAACACATAGGCATGCACACAAGTTACTTAATAAGTAACCTGCTTTCCTCACTTGCTGGAACATGTATGTGTGCCCAAGGAGTTCTTGCTGTGAGAAGTGAGGAGAATTAAAGGACATTCAGGCAAATTTCCATATTTGAAATCAGTTTTAAATGATCTGCTGTTTAAATTATATGTTGACCTATCTTGAAACTTTGTGGGAATGATTTCTTTGTTCTAAAATACCAGCACAGATTTACAGCCGGTTTTGTAGCAGTAGGGCAGCTAATATATAGCTTGCACAGTGGAAGCTTTCTGCAGTGTTAACTGTGCCTCTAAGTAAGATAGGTTGGGAGTTGCTCCTTCCTTACATCCTGCTATTGGAGTGACGCGCATACTCTTTGATTTCACTTTGTTGCTTCCTCCTTAAGCACCCTGTCTCCAGGCTCAAAAATACATGCGTGTTGCGTGGTAAGGGTTTACCAAACTCATCATTATTCTCTATTCATGCACACCGAGCTCTCTCAATAATTAGCTTTATAATGATCAAAGATGTTCTGTACCAACTTGCATTCCTCTTCATTTTATTGTTCCTCTATCACTTCTGTCTAATGCTTCTTGTGTTGCATCTTCAAGGCTGCTTTTATTGATAGCCAAAACAAAATGGCAAAATGAAAGCAAAAAGGCAAATTGATTAGTTTTATATTTAATTTGCAAAGACATATAAAAGTGGACTTTTTGTTTTGTTTGAGGTACATTTTGTGCTTTGCTAAATAACCTTGAAGACTGTTGCCAAGTTAAGCATTGCTATTAGCAATACTCATTATGTAGCTCAAAAGTGTTCTGATAATTTGGCCTTTTCCACTTAAACACTCCCTATTATTCCCTATGAAATCTGAGAAAAAGCACATAAGAAGTGCTGCAGTCGTTCTGAAAATGAAGGGTTTGCTTCCCTTTTCAAGTGATTTCTGGCAGAAGTACCATATTAAAATCTGCTCCATCCTTGGGCAAGGAAGAAGATGGCTGGCAGCACAGTTATTTTTCGTAGCATCTTTCAAACAGGGCATTTAATTGGACCATAGGTCTCCTTACATCACAGTGAGAATTTCTTTTAGAGGCCAGTGAACTTTTCAAAGTATTATGTGCAAGGTTAGACAGTTAAACAGAGATGGATACAAAAGAAGGGGATCCTGGTTCCTTAGTTCCTACTCCAGCTACTAGCCCAGTTTCTTGTCCTTTGCTGAAACCATCCACAGGAAGATGCAGGTACTGTGGAGGGATTCAGCATTTCTGCACATCAGTGGCCCCATTTAACGCTGGTAATGCTCTGAGGGAGTTGGCTCTGCAAGATGGGGTGTGTGACTGCAAGTGATGGTGGTTGCTTCTGCTTCCACCACAAGATCTGGGTGCTAGTTTGGTGATGAAGCAGTGGTTTACTGTGCTAGCTGGGGATGGTACTCAGGCATCTGAGGGAAGGGAAACAGCTTTTCCTCTCCTTCCTTCCTCCCCCAGTTAGTTTATCCCTTACTGTTCCTCTGAACAATACCCTTGCAGTATGAACTAATTTTCTTTGAACTGCAGGCACTGCATAAGTCATACTCTTGCCTGTTATTCCTTCCCTAAACATCTGCCATTATTTATCCATATGGTTTAAACTCTTTATGTTCAGTTTATTGGTCTTTCTGACTTTCTCTAGTTTTGTGTGGAAATACACTCAGTGGTGGAAACAGCTGCCAGCCATAGGGCTCCCCCAGCTCCTCTCATGATGGTTTTCATTACAAGGTGGTCTCCAGCACCGTTTCAGAAGGTGGGATGTGATTGACTGCCATTTTCCTGGAAAGAGGCCACAGTCCCATCCAGTGTAAGCTAGCACAATCTCTTTTACCATCTATGCTTTGAGTGAAGATATCTTTGATGCTGATCCCGAGGCAGATGCCATTGGCAAACCACTTTCCTTGGCTACACTGGCAAAAGAGCTCCCTTTGTCCTTTCCCACTGGGTACTCAGTGGCTGGGAAGCAGTGGTGGGCTCCCAGAAGGACCTTATCTAGCAGGTCTGGGGACACAACATTCACGCTGCCAGCAGCTGTGGCACCTGGTCCTGGCTGCAGTGTTGAGTTTATGCTGTGGTCTTAAATGTAAGTGGGAGAATGGGCTTAGAGGCTCACAGAGATTAATTAATGATCTGCTCTTTTCTGTGTCATTCTCCCTTACTCTTCAGACTAGTGCTAGGCTAACCTGGTTGTTCAAGGTTCCATCTTGACCAAATCCCGTATTTCCTACCATTGACATTTACCAAGAAAAGTAGTTAGATCACACTAATTCATGTGGCAAATTAGACCAGCCAGAGTGTACAGGGAAAAGCTTGGTTTTAATAATTAATTATGAGTATCAAGTTGGAGGCCAGAGGGCCATTCATTTCTTCTGGTTAAAAGGCCATTGCACTACCAGCCTTTGAAGTTCAATTACTTCAAGGCCCACATATCACCCAAATCTGCCTGTCTCTGCTGCAATGTTTAAAATGCACCACTACATTCTATAGCACCTTGCATGCCATCTGTTTTCCAAATCACTTTCCTCAGCTGCATAATTTAATTACTGAGATAAGAACTAGAGGGGGAGGATATGCAGATGTAGGTAACTGAAATTTGTTTGTGAAGTCTCTGCACCCAGTTCTCCCTTTCAATGTGCAGGTACCATGAGAAATAAAGTGGCATTTCAGGAGGAAACAGGACCTGGTCACACTAACAAGACCCTCAGCTTCCCCATCTCCCCAGAGGAGGTCCATGCAGAGAATGGACAACCCATGCCCTGCCAGCCTGCAGCTGCATAAAAGCTTCAGATGCTCTCTCCTGGAGCAGATCAGGGAGGTTAAAAACAGCCATTTGTTGTTGTTGATGACAAGGTCATTTTAACACAAATCACTTCCCAGTCTGTTGCACTGAGTGACAACAAGCAGTGGAATGTGGGAACAAGTGGGCAGCACAGAGGCTTGACAGAAGGAGGTGGAAAGGAGCCGCTTCCTCAGGGACAGCAGCAGCTTGCACAGACAATTGACGTACAGTTTTCCCTGGCAAGGTTGAGTGAGGAATGAGGTCCTCTTGCAGGGACCTCCTGGGAGAGATGCAAGATCATAGAATCACAGAATAGTTAGGGTTGGAAAGGACCTCAAGATCATCTAGTTCCAACTCCCCTGCCATGGGCAGGGACACCTCACACTAAACCATATCACCCAAGGCTCTGTCCAACCCAGCTTTGAACACCGCCAGCGATGGAGCATTCATAACTTCCCTGGGCAACCCATTCCGGTGCCTCACCACCCTTACAGTAAAGAACTTCCTCCTCATATCCAATCAAAACTTCCCCTGTTTAAATTTGAATCCATTGCCCCTTGTCCTATCACTACAGTCCCTAATGAAGAGTCCCTCCCCAGCATCCCTATAGCCCCCCTTCAGATACTGGAA
>JANRGW010007500.1:0-16217 GCA_024733675.1 Psilopsiagon aymara
TGCTCAGGGAAGTTGTGAATGCTCCATCGCTGGCGGTGTTCAAGGCCGGGTTGGACAGAGCCTTGGGTGGCATGGTTCGGTGTGAGGTATCCCTGCCCATGGCAGGGGGGCTGGAACTGGATGATCTTAAGGGCCTTCCCAACCCCAACTATTCTATGAGTCTATGAAACAGCTACAAACATTCGTCTGTTTGCTTCACTTCTTGCTGATGTCATCAGTATCAAAACATAGTTCAAAAGACATGTAAGTCTGAACTCTGTGATATGATTTTCAAACATTACAATGAGTAAATGCAGGAACATGAGCATTTCTCCTGCTTTACTGAAACGTACTTGAAAGGGAAATTATACTGCTTTAAAGCATGTAATATTTTACTTAAATTACTTTGCTATTAGATAGTGTAATTTTTGATGTAGTAAATTCCAAATCGGATCCCAGAAAGTTTTTATGCAGTTAATATCCCTTCTGTGACCACATCCAAAGCAGTACAGTAAAAGGAAAGTTGTGCCTCCAGAACACACATTTGAGCTTCCAAACTCCCCCCTACATTTCAGCTCTACTGAATTTGAAAGGAGTTGCTTAAGGAGAGGAAGCTTTCAGGGAAAGGAGATAGTTAAATCTCCTAGTTAAATTTGCCATTCCTACCACTGCACTGAACAGCAGCAGCAAGAAGCAGGGATGGGGCTGAGGTCAGGTAAGCTAGCTATGCACTTCCATCAGGTCAGTCTTCCTACAGCTGAAGATTTTGCTGCTTTGGGAAGAGCAGACAGGACATAACACTTCTCCACAGAAGAGGAATTCTAGGAATTCTAATCTTAGGCTCCATTTCCCTTACTTCCCCTTTCCTGTATATGGGAGAGGAACTCTTCTGTTCAATACCCCATGAAAGGAAACCAGGACCCTTCTCAATACCTCTCAGAGCAACTTCCAACATAAACTTTAATGACACAGACCTGGTAGTTAGTATGGGGTCTAAGTCCCTGGCCGACAGGCACAAAAGACCTACCCAAAATAGAGGTCAGGCTGATGTCCCTTGGTGTTTTTATCTTTGGGAAAAAAAAAAAAAAAAAAAGAGGAAAAGAAACAAGTAAGAAGTAGTGGCCCCTTTCAAGCAGACCCATCAGGAGGGCTGTGCGGCACTATTACCCAAAGATAAAGTAGGCTTCTGGTAGCCTTTCAGGTTACTGCTGTCAGGAGTTTTACTTCTGCATTAAAATGAATTCATATTAATAACTTGACCATGGAGTGGTTGTTTTATTCGTCATCACCTTCAAATAATTTGAGGCCAATATATGTAATTCTTTCTACATATTAAGAGCACTTAATGTAATGTCAAGTCTGAACCAAAGCTATTCCCATAAATTAGTAAAAAAATCCCTTGGAAATCAGGGAAAACTTAGACAGAAATCTCCTGGAAAGATGCCTTTTGTCCTGTGCATCCCTCTCTTCTCCCCGCATCCATACATATCCTTCCCCTCTCTCTGTCAGCATCAAACAAAATGAGGACCAGGAACCTACTTTTCCCTTTGAGTCATTTTGGAGCCTGAAGATATCTCTGACATCAGGAATCTGGTGATGTTTGTTTTTTTTCCTCATGGTTTGTGTGACAGTTTCTACTCGCTTTTCTACCGCTGCCCTCTGCGTTCGGGTCAGTGTGGACAGAAACACCACGCTTTCCAGGGAGTCGCCAGAGCTCTCACCAAACAGATCTGAAAGACCTGCTTCCTTCAGCCATTCTTCTTCCAGTTCTCCCTCTGAGTAAGGCCAAGAGAAAAAGTCATAAACATTGGGGTTTGAGTATTATTAGCGCACTGGAGGTTAACGACATGATAAAGTTGATGCAGTTCACAGGGCAAGTACTACAGGACCCACAATTAAGAACTATCATGACTTGGATAAAGCCTATTGATTCTAAAGAGCTTCAAAAGTGTCAACATGATATCAAAGCTTTTAAAATACTTAACCCAATACAGATTGCTATGGAACAATATAATAATCTACAGCACTTTTATTAAATCATATACCATTTTATAAATGTATGTAGATATAAATGTGCATGGGGAAGCCTGAAAGCCTCTGATCACTGCTGCTTCATTGATTTTTAGTCCAATGCTCAATCTCTTAGCTCCCTTACTGACAGAATTCTGCCCACTTTTCTCATTAATCCTACAGGCTTTCACTAACTCACTTTAAAGGGCAAACTAGACTACAGGAGTCACCTTAATGCTATTTTTTAATCAGTTCTTCTGACATGGTCTCCAGCCTACTGACAGCCCACAAAACAATTGTTCCTTTAGTCTTATAGCTGATAAGGTGTCCTTTACAGACAGATCACTGCACATGAAAGAGGAGAAAGCTATTAAATACCATCACTGATGGCAAAACTTCTGCTCCTGAAATCAGTATCTCTCACGATACTTTAAAGCAATAAGGTCTATCTGTAGCAGCCAAGCTGGAGCTAATGCCAACAACCCTCTCTGCCAACGTTCAAGCAACATTTCCATTTATCAGGTATCTAAAAGTACTCCAAAACTGACACGTCAACTTCATTATTGACTGCAATTTCCCATAGCGACCAGTGCACATGCAAGTGGGCCCCCAAGTATTAACAGCATTCAAAAACCAGGCACAGTGTTTTAAGTATCAATTTTACTATGGCTGTGCAGCCAAATCCTGAGCTTCTCACAAAACTCTCTCAAGTTTTGTTGTCAGGGCTGGAAAGAGGGGCTACACTCATTCTCCCAAGCAAATGTAAGCATGATGTTTCTCATCTCTCCCCTGCCTTGTGTCTGCATGGTCATATCTCAAGAAAGCCCCCACACCTAGGCAGGCCCATCAGCTACATGCAGCGTCACACATGACTCCCAAGGAGTACTTGCTCCCAAAAGAGGTGCTGCACATCAGGCAAGATGCGGGGGCAGAGCAACATCTGCTCAAGCTGATCAACTTAACTGCGCTGACTCACCTGGGCTTCATGCCAGAGTCAGCAGCTCAAGCTGGACTGGTAACTAGGGGGAAGAAGGCTATATATAAATAGAAAAGGAAATGGTGGGGTCTGGCGTGCAGAGCCTGAAAGCACAGCAGCATCAGTGAGCTGGGGCTCATGTGCAGCAGAACAATGAACATTGCTTAGCTGGAGAAAGCCTCACTGCCCTCTCAGATGTCCTGCTTCCCAGGCACATGGGCTCAGAGCTTTGCTACTTTCTCCAGAGGCCAGGCATCTATCCCCTTCAGAGCACTTGTAAATAGCAGTGATGTTTCAAAATGCTTAAGGAGGCAGAAGTGCAAATCCCTTTGAAACCTAATGAAGCACATTCTTCCTGCTCACATAGAGGCCATGCCAAAATGCAAAACTCACCATTTTAATTTTGTAATCATTTACAAGAGACTGTGGGCCTCTAGGAGAATAAGACAGAGGCAGATACTACAATATATAAATAAAAATATAAAAATAAACTTTGAGAGAAGGGTGGAATTAAGGATATTACTCCTCTTTTTTCTGATAGGACAATAAAACCAAGGAAATTTCTTTGAAAATCATTCCCTCAGGAGCAGACAATAATTGATGCTTCTGAGAGACAAAAATAATATAACTGAACAGTTACAGTAGTTACAAGCAGAGAAAGTTACTCACTAAACTTAAAACCGGTTAATCATTGGCTTGTCTTCTAAAGCGTGAGGTTTCTGTCCACAATAGCTACAATAACGAACAACGCACACAAAGAATGAAAGGGTTAAGTTAGTATAACAGCAAACTACAAATAAAGCTTCAATTGTCGTGATTTGCAAGTACAGGTGCCTTTCTGATGTTCTGTAAATACCATTTAAAGGAAAACCAGCTTTCTTTTTATATCTGGTAACATTCTCTTGCAGGCCACTGCCTGTTTCTGGTGATACGCAATTAGAGACAACAGAATTTTCATAGTGAATGTTCAGCAGAGTAGCAGAGTGATCTCCTTTCTGATTAAAGTGTGTTTGGTGGGTGCCATCTCTTGAAATACAACTTAAAGAAAAATACCTAAAATCTGCAAACTGATGATCATTCACAAGAACTGATTTAATTACCATCTGGCTCTTTCACTACAAGTGCTACTTGTTCTTCATGATTATTTCCTCTGGTTTCATGAATGTTTTCAAGTTCTTTCCAGTAGTCATCCATAGACAATTCATCCAAGGAGTCCTGGGATCCTGAGCGGTCAAACGATGCTCCATCAAGGGTCTTGGAATGGTCATGGTTCATCGTATACTGGCCAGACCGACGGCTATAAGCATAAACCAAAGAGCAATTCCTCATTAGCATTTTAAGATACAGGATATATTAATATATCTGTGATGGCAGTTAGTGATTAATTGTGTCAAAGCACAATACTGTCAACAAACGAAGGTACAAGAAATGACTTTTAAAATCTGGAATGTATTTTTAATTTTTCTGTTATACATACCTCCCAATTTGGAACAGCACAGGGCTCAGTATTAAATAGAAAATAATGAACCCAAGTTCTAGTAATCGTAGTTACACCAAACTTCTAATTCAACTCACAACAGCCAGTTCCATAAACTTCATGGTATGTATCTTCCTACCATAACCCAGCATCATAAAGAATTTTTCAAAGTGCCTTTTGCCTGCATAAATACTTGTAGCTTGACGGTATCCTTCCTTTTCTCCTTTGCTAATCTGCTTTTAATTTTTATGTTTAGTGTCTATGACCTTAATTACAGCTGAGAAAGGTCAAAGTAGAATTACTGAAGTTACAGTTTATGAAGTAAACTGGTGAGTCCAAATGTTAAATAAAGGCCACTATTTGTTTCTATCTTACTTTCTCTTTGACTGAAAACTTACCATTTTTTTAGTTTGATGTTACTAGTTTTTCGTTCACCCTGCCAAACATTACGTTGCTAAGGCTTTCAAACAGGATCTTTCATTTTAAGTATAACCGTGACAAGAATAAAAGAACCCAACAAGCTGAAACCTCTAGGTCTCATCTTGATCTCATTAAATCACTGAAAAACAAAAAGAAATACCACTGATCTAATAAAGAATTCCTCTTTAACAGCAAAGGTTGTAATGATGTCATTGAAGCTGCAGGTCATCTTAACAGTCAAAATATATCAAATCAAAAGCCACAAACTGATTCAGAGTATCAGTGGATTACATGAGTAGCAACCTGATCTAAGTTCAGAGTTGGCCTACTTTGGGTGGGGGCAGATCGGACAAGATGATCTCCAGTGGACCTTTCTAAACTAGGTTACTCTATTATTATGACATTATCTCAAAATTTTGTATTCAAAAATAGTAAGTTCTTAACATTTCAGAAACCTCTTCAGATGACTTTTCTGTCTGAATTTGTCTCCATATTCTAAATAAGAAAGCATGGTTTGGGGTTAAGTAATAAATATCGCTTATTACAAAAGAAAAACATATCAAAGCATTTTGAATTTATCACAATGTAAATGAAAGCACAGTTAAGTTTTACCTTCCCACTAGGCTGACTTTGCGAGTTTATCTGGAATTAAAACAAAAGCACCATGTCCTTACATTTTATCTTGAGAAAACTGACGCTTGTTAGCTGCCCCTAAGTAAAAAAGCCATACCTTTCTCTCTGAAGATAAGCCCTTTGTGTCCAAGCCACAAATCCTTTCACAGCATATGTGTCTGATTCTCTGATAAGAAATACTAACTAAGTGGACTTTGCCTTTAAAAGCAAAGAGCCTCATGGAAGAACTATGAGTTTCCACCCGCCCTGCCTTTCAGCTCCAGGTACAAGTTAATAAATGACAATAAATTACCAAGCTGATATGCACCCCAACACTATTCCTTAACCTTTTCTTATTAGAAAGTGCAAGAAAATAAAAATACGTAAAAGAATGTTTATCTTCTGCATCAATGGCAATAACAACATCTTGTTAGCAGTGCATGTTACCCAATAAACACAATTTCTCCATGGGGCTATCTCAGTTCTTAAACTCCTCCTGATAGGCATGACCACGAGTGACCTGTGCTGCTTGTGAATCACACTAATCACTGCAGAAAGACGTTACTGGAGCCACATCAGAAGTGCCCCCAGCAGCCCATGTAGGTGCCGAGTGTGACTGAAGCAGGTCGGGCTTTCCAGCCTGTGCCCAGGCTTCCCTACTCCTACAGCTAAAGGTGCTCGGAGCAGACTGGATCCCTCTCACAGGCTCTGTACACTTGAACTTCAGCCTGAGTGAGGTCTGATTTCAGCTTATCATTCCTTGGTTTAAACCTGCAGAGCTGCTCGGCAGCTCTTTGGTGGCCTTTCACCTTTGGAACAACCTGCAGCTGAAATTTAACTGCCACAGTGCACGATGCGAAAGATAAAACTAACAGACTGTATACATTAAAAGCACTAAAATGCATATAATATATAAAACGCACACTAAACTACATGCACTTTGGCGGGCTCTGGCAGGCTGAGGTGGCATACGCTGTGGCTCTGTGCCACGCTTCCAGTGCAGTGCTCCTCCTATAGCCTTCCAAAAAAAGCCAGCTCATTACCTTCCCCAGACTGAGTCCTGTTCCAGAGAAGACAAGCCTGTGTCTCAAAACACACAGCTGATACTCAGCACAGAGCACTCAAGGCCATTTTCAAGGTCCTGTGAGTATTTTCTGTATGCTAAAAACACTCCATTAACTGTCAGGCTGTGCTCTACCCTCCAATCATTGGTCACAGGCCTGCTCTGCTTGGCCAAATGTAAGAAATGTAAGGCTCTTCCCAGCCTGACCTTTCCATCTCTCATTAATGAATCAATATAGCAGCTCCCAACTTTCAGCTGACTGTACTGCTATATCTCATCATGAAAGCCCTCAGAGAGAGAAAGGCACAAATGACCAGGTGCCCTGGGTTAAGCAGTAGTAGTCATTTTTCTCCTTCTTAGTAGCTGGTTCAGTGCGGGGTTTTTGACTTTCAGCCTGGGAACAGCGCTGACAACACCGATGTTTTCAGTTGCTCCTCAGTAATGTTTGGTCTGGCCAAGGACTTTTGGAGCCTCATGCTCTGCCAGGGAGGAGGGGAAGCCGGGAGGAAGCAGAGACAGGACACCTGACCCAAACTGACCAAAGAGGTATTCCATACCACAACACGTCATGCCCAGTATATAAACTGGTGGCAGGGACCCGGAAAGGTGAGATCACTGCTCAGTTGGGCTGGGTATCGATCAGTGAGTGATGAACAGTTGCACTCTCTTCCCTTGTTATTTCCCTGGTCATTAATATTATTGGTGGTAGCAGCAGTGGTTTGTGTTATACCTCAGTTACTAAACTGTTCTTATCTCAACCTGTGGGAGTTACATTCTTTCAATTCTCCTGCCCATCCCTCTGGGAGCAGGGGGAAGAAGGGGGAGCAAGGGGGTGAGTGAGCGAGCAGCTGCATGGCTTTGGGTTGCCAGCTGGGCTTAAACCACAATACCAGGAGAACATTCCAAGAAATATTCACACAAAAACCTCGCTGCACTGCTCTGAATCTCTCCTTCAAAAACGTCCATATTGCTTTAGGCCATTCCCAACTGGCAGGCCCACCATCAGCAGTGCCTGGGCTCTGCCACACCACTCCTCCTCCACTCACTGATTCTTTGTCTTCCTTCATCTAACTCAATCAATCCCCTATCCCCAGTTTCTGTTCAGACTGCAAACCCTTTCAAAGCCATATGCATTTGTCCACATCCAAAATTCACATTTATCTGCACTAGGACAGAGAGAGAACAATTGCTAAAACTTTAGCTAAAAGAGAAAGTCAGATCTTACTTTCAGTTTGGTTCAGTGTTTCTTGCTTTGCATATCCTAACCAGAGGAAGACACCAGTGCCGCAGTACTTGGCGCTTATTCTGCACAGTAGTCACTGCAGGCACCCTTATCGCTATCCTTCCTGTGAAACCCTGGGCACAGAGGCACAGACAAGAAAGACTGAAGATAATGAGGACAGCTGGTGTAGAAGAGAAAAGAAAAATATTTTTTAAAAAATCTCAGCACAAGGAAAAAGAGATTCCAAAGTAGGATTTTTATTTTCGGGTATCTGTTGACAAGATGAAGAACACGGGACTTCTGCTGTGACCTTCCATTAAATTCAATCCTTCTCCAAACATATGCTTAGTAAGCATTATTGCATATCACACAATGAAAATGCATAGGTGGGAACAAGTTAAGGCCAAGAAAAAAATTAGTAACAAGGGGAGAAGGAATCAATTTCATTAATAATATTGGCAGGATTGTGGAAGCAAGATATATTTTTAAAAAGAATTGATTTCACATTCATAGAAAGACACATAAAAAAAAAATCTTATAAAAGTATTTCAAATGCCCCATGTTGCAAGCTTTATAATTTTGTAGAAGACTCCTTTCCAAAAATCTGTTAGTTGGAAATAAGTAGAATTCATTATAAAAACAGACATTATCACAGTTGCAGAAAAGAATTACTTCTCAAGAACATTCTTCAGTTTTCAGATATTCATTTTTGTATTTAAAACGTGAAAGATGCAGCTGCTTTTCAGAAGTATCTCCAAGGAGATCTCTCTTCTTTCCCCAGAAAATGTAAACTACCGCTAAAACACAATCTCTTAATTTCCAAACTCTACTCATTTTTCATATTTTTCATTTCCAATTACTAAATGGCAAATTTAGTCTCCAGCAATTCCTCCCCCAACTCCCCTCAAAAACCTTGTATTTCCATTAAGGTCCTCACTAACAACACTCTCAAACTCTGTTCAAATCTTATTAACATCTATTTCCAATCATTAGTAAATAGGTTATTCTTCAAATAGCTTTACAGGGAGCAGTACGATACTTTAATTTCCAAATTACACAGTCAATTCTGACCTCTGATATTCAGACATGTGCCCTTTCCAGCCAAGGAGATATTTACCTGTTTATCTCCGTACAAAACTGAGCCTCCAGGTATAAAACCTTTTCTTCAGTATAGTTACTGCAGTCTCTTACCAGAGACAATTTTCTTGTCCCACCCATTGGAGATGCATTTATTTATTAGAAACATCAGGGACGCGAGACAAAGCACTCCCAGCCCTTCCAGAGGGAAGCCATTAAAAACAATTCCTGTAATGAACACCGTTCGTTACATTTACAAGGAAAGAACCCAGATTTGGGTTATTTCACTAAGCACTGATGAACATCACACTGTGGCAAGTACTTAAGGGTGAAGAACTGTGTGCAAATATTTTCTTCAGCCTTTTTTGTTTTCCCTGAGGAAGGACCAACTATGTTCTTCCTTAGACTGTAGGAAAATATGACTTTTCACATTAATCACTGTTTTACACCATAATAAAAATGTGGGGTTTTTTTTCAGGTTCCATCAGCTTGACTTTGATTTCATTAATAGTCACTTTATACTACAGTATATTTTCTTTCTGTATCTCCCTGTTGGCTCCAGCACCTTTTCAGCAGTTCACAGCTGATACTTGTCATGTGTAAACTACAGCAGCTAGAGATTAATCAGTTAGTAAGGTGGACTTTCACTGGCATTTCAGATAAATTCAGTTCACAGAAAGCTAATTTTGCCTTTTCACTTTTCTTGCTCATGAATTAAGGACTATGTTGTGTTTTAAAACAGTGAATGATGAGAAAAACATAATCCTTGTCATTTCTATAGTGCTAGCCTCTCATTTTGGATCTGAACACAACCTTTCTACGTCGCTATTTAAGCACTGTAATTGTAGGTATCCTTATATTTTTAGATATATATATATATGGGTGTGCAAACATTAAATATGTAAATATATTGAAAAGCAGAAATACTAAATGCAAGGATGTTCATTATAAAATGAGGGAATATAAATACACTGCTGAACCAAAAATAGATTAACACCGCTGAAAGAGAACTGGAGCTCCCTTAACAGGATTATTCCAGGAGAGCTCGCTGACCCCACGAAAGGACAAAGTCCAATGACTCAATACTGTATGAACATAAAGCAAAAGATTACGGTCTCTATATTATGATAACTCTTTCCTGAAAAAAAAAAGTAAAAAAAAACCCAAACAAAACCAAACAAAAATAAAACAAAACAAACAAACAAAAAAAAAAAAAAAAAAAAGGCAACAATGGATGAAACCCAAGTGAAAGGGGGGAGTGGAAACACTGTTCTGCCTGCAATTTAGGGATTTCTGTACAGGGCCCTTTTTCCACCCAATTTTGCCAAATTTTGGAATTCAAAATTCAGAGCTTAATAAAAACTGTCACAAATCTAAATAAAGTGGGACAAGGGACGAGGCCATCTGATTAATGGGTTTAACCTCAGTTAGGATTCAACTCTTTGGGGTTAAATAAATGTGGTCCTTTTCTACAGCTGCCTAAGAAAGCCTATAGGAGTCTTAAACACTGTCTTCAAACAGGTCCCAAACTGAAGGCAAAGTCAATGTTCTACAGGACAAAAAGTTCCACAAACATCTGAGAGAGGTAACTAAGAACAATGCAGAAAAAGCACTGAATTACCAAATGACACCATTACTTGTCAAACTGGAAGATTACAGCTCTTTAAGTTGTACACTGAAAATATCTATCCTCAGATGGTTGGTCTTAAACTCTTCTTTAAGTAATCCTGGCTGCTATTGGGGTTCTTGAACATGCAGTGTTTTGAGCACTGCAACCCCTTCAGATACAATGTCTACCACCCCAATAAACCAACAGTTTACTTCCAGAGTGAAGTAAATGACAAAAAACATATTTAACTACAGCTAAGTTAAAGCAGAAACCTCTGAAACACCTTTGAACACAGGATTCACGATGCAGCCTCACCAGTGCCGAGTACAGGGAGGACAATCACTGCCCTAGTCCTGCTGGCCACACTATTTGTGATACAGGCCAGGATGCTCTTGGCCTTCTTGGCTGCCTGGGCACAAGCTGGCTCATGTTCAGCAGCTGCCAGTCAGCACTCCCAGGTCCTTTTCTGCTGAGCAGCTTTCCAGCCACTCACCCCCAAGCCTTGCTGAACCTCATACAACTGGCCACAGCCCACTGATCTCCCTGTAGAGCCTTCCTACCCTCCAGGAGATCAACACTCCCAGCCAACTTAAGTGTTGTCTGCAGATTTACTGAGAGTGTACCCAATCCCCTCATCCAGATCATCAATGAAGATACTGAACAACACTGGCCCTAATACTGAGCTCTGGGGCGTCTGGAGCACTGAGTGTTAAAGATCGAGATCTGACCCATAGCAAACTGCAAGGCAGATAAAAGGAAGCGCTGCTGTTGTGGGTTTGTGATAGGCTCCAGCACTGTGGCTATAAATAGTGGCACACTCAGAATTATCTTGTTGACATAGGAGTTACAAAGTTAAGCAGTAATTCAACTAAATAATTTTAAGTTTAGTGTTAGTACAAAGGCTAACTAGATTTAAACAACAACAACAAAAAAAAAACATCCTATGGGTACAGTGGACCATTTTAAAAATTATTTCCTGAGTAATTACATCCATGAGATGCTGTGATCTTCAATATAAATACAGAACTTCCCATGTCCTTTCAAATTTAAACAACTAAAAAGATAAGGTGAGGGAAACAATGTGATCCCTTGTCAATTCTCTGAAGGCTTACTTACAGAAGCGCGGGAATAAATAAAGCTCCTAAACCCAAAGCTCCCCCATCCCTCCCCTCCTTGCAAGAAGCCAAGCAGCTTCTTTGCACTGCAAGGTGCAAAGACTTCTTAACTGAATTAACCAAGTAAGCTCTAATCTAATGGTTGCACCAGCTGCCTGGCTTGAGCTCCTTTCCTTGGCTGGGACACTAGCCTGGGAAGTGATCAATAGACATTCCTATAGCCATGGCACCTACCAGAAAGGCATCCTGATCTTTCACTGTTTCTAAGCATTCCAAACTGCATTCCAAAAATCAGATGTGAAGATAACGCAAGGCCTTGATTCCAAGGGTGTATTACATCAAGAATTTTTATTACCAAGTCACTTATTTTAGTGGTTTCAACCTAACATTTAAGAAACTTATCTCTGTCACACCAGTCCTTTGCACAGTATCCAGTATTTTGCAGTACAGCTTTAAGCATCTTTAAAAATCTTCTGTTAAAAGGATCAAATTGTAATCTATGTGCCATTGAAGCAGATTGTCCTAAAATAACTGAATTTTGCATAAAATCACACAGTACTGACACTACGTAAATGAAGTTGAATATTATTTTTTAACAATAAATGTCTTCATCTTTTAAAATAGTTTAACATATTAAAATGATTCAATTTCACAGACAGCTAAAATCTCCTGTCAAACAAAAGCCAACGTCTCTAGGTTTCACAAGCAGCACATTATCCTTGAGCAGTACCTACCAAGACCCAAGCTGGTACATATGGTGTCCAGAACAATGCAAAAATATTTCTTACTCCTTTAAAAGTGCTTCATAACTTTTAGGAGGCATCAGAGAAACCTTACCCTGGGCTTGCATTTCTGCTTTTCATTCTAGCTCCTGAAGTCATTTGTTGCAACAACTGCATCCTTTCCTTTCTATCTTTTCTATCATTCACTTTTTTCATGACTGCAAACTTTCTTGCAACTCAGCCTCTCCCAGAGAGTCATACAGGACACGCAAAGACAACAGCAATGAATCAACATAATTTCGGGTATTTTTGGGGAACTGACAGCACTCTTCCTCTCCCAATTTAAGAGTTTTATTTTGGCTGCTCTGTGACCTTATGGGACATTTTGAATGTCAATTGCAATCAAACTTGCACAAATCCCCTTTGAGCTCTAAGAAAGCCAGAGAAGTAGGAACTAAGTCAAAGGTCTGCTCTGCTTGCAAAGAGAGAAAACAAAGTGACTGCAAAGAGGGTATGGAACTCATACCCTCTTTTTCTCATTTTCTAAATGAGCATAAAAAAGGCTGAGCAAAGAAAATTGGGTCTCAGGATTTTTTTGTAATAAGCATCAGCTGCTGTTAATACCTGCTCAAAACTGCTCTGCAGAGTAACAACCCAGGAAAAAAACCCAAACCCAAATAAATGCAAAAGACAACAAAACAAACAAACAAAAAGCTGCAAAACAGAACCCCAGAAAGCCCCATAAACTGGCATTTTAAACCTTCCATAAATAATAAATGCAAAACAGGCCAAAGGCTGCCAGACTGTAAGTCTAAAAAGTATATACACACACTGCACTGCTTCCAGCCACATCCTCTATTACCCCAACCTGTCACTGAAGAAAACAGGAAGGAAACTGGCAATGACATAGACTATTACACTTAATATTCTAATCCACTGCACCAGAAAGGGAAGATTCCAGATACAATGCCAAAACTTAATCTAAAATATATGTAGCACCTCTAAGAAGATTTAAGTATTCTGTGACATTTCCTTTAACAGGACCTCATGTTCCTACACAGCCATTTAGACTCAACCTATTTTCTACTTCCAAACAGATAAATTATAATTAAGGTAAAATGACATATATACACACCCTATCTAAAATGAAGGTGCAAATCATTGGCCCCTGTGTATGATTGATGATGTGAGATGTTTTATTATCAAAATACATGCTAGAACTATAACATACATACTTTTGAACATCAGCAAAAGAAGAAATATTTGATATGCCATCCCAGGTCAGTTTAGAATAAATGTGATTTTTTTCTACTCCACACAACACAAGAAAGAATTCTGGATTGACAGCTGCAGCCATGAAGTCTGTCTCCCACAAAATGACTGCACCAGTTGTGCTTCCCTGTTTTTGCAGGGACTGCCGTGTTCCAGTGTCTGAGCTGTTCAACTCAGTGCATGCTTTTAGCTTTATTCTCCAACCATAAAATAGAGAACTCTGCTTACTTATTTTAATGAAAGGTGAGAGTCACAGACTCAGATCTGGTGCTTTTAATAGAACATTAGATTTTTCTATTAGACTTGCAATAAAATTATCACAACTGGATAAACTGAGAGGCAGTACCAGAATAAATCAGCTTTTATTTCACTTCTGTATTGACAAAATGAAGTGGACTATATTGTCTCAAGCCCTGCCATTCTGACACTTTTAATTCCCCTACCACTTGAATGAAAACTCTCGAACGCTTTGAAAACACATTCTTTTTTTTTCCCCCCCCCATATCCAGACATTCTGGCTGAAAAGCATACATTTTAGAAAGAGAGACAGCTATACCTGGGAGCGCAAAATCCACCAGAGGGGAAAAAAGGGGACAAGGGAACCTGCATAACCTGTAGAGGTACAACCACACAAGTGGCATCACATCAGAAGTAGGCTTGCAACTCATGCTGACTTTTGAAAGAGCTGGAAGTGATTACAGAGCCTCAAGACCTGCTGAATTAAAAGAGAAGCCAGCCTCTAAACTTAACACTCAGGATACTTCTCTTACATATGACTCTAATTGTGTTTAAAGCTCCAGTTTAACTGCCCACAGGTAGGAAAATGAGGAAAGAAATGGCCTCACTCAAATCTCCTTTGTCATATTTTTGGCTCTGACCCTTGGTCAGTTCATCTACCTTTCTCATTCCTTCCAAATGTCTTCTACATCACCTGGCTTCATATGGGCACAGACATTTTCCTCTGCTGTTTTGATTCTTTTCATTCTTTACAATTCATATCAATTAAAAAAAAAAAAAAAGCATGCAAAATATGTTGTCTGTAACAACTCTCATGCTGCTTCTTTGGAAAATATTCAAACACATCATGCACATTTCAAAAGTACACTTTTCCTGTAATCTTCAAAGAGAAACGCTGGAACTAATCTCACAAAGAAGAGAATAAAGTCTGTGTGAGATTACTTCAGGCTCCACAAATATCACAGAGAATAAACCAGGAAGTGAAACAGATACAGTAATTGTAATTCTATTATTGAGAGGCACAGAGAGGAAAGATTTAAATAATTTATTTTACTTATCACAGTGGAAAAAAAAAAAAAAAACACAACAACAAGCAACCAGAGCAACAAAGCCCAATTTGAGCTATCCTGGCAAATACCAGGACCATCCAGTAGTAAAGTACAGTTACAGCCATGAAATGATACTGGAGTCACTTGTGTGCTTTTAAAAGCAATTAGCTCTCTAAAAGCATTAGCTCTTACTATGCTGAAGGACCTATTAGATAGACCTATAACCCTGTTACTTGCAAATGCATGGCCTATAGCACAATTCAGTTATTCTGTTTATGCCTGAATAAAACTGGCAGACAATTTATTACAGTATAATCATAAATGAATTCATATGAGCATTTCCTAACAGCAGGTAAGGAAATCCATTCAGGAATCTGAAGATGTTTTATAAACAAACTTTTCATTGTCCAAACAAACCACCAACAAAAAACCCACTAAGACAAAGTGGATAAAGGTGCTCTCACAGAAGCTGGATGAGAGACAGCAAGGAGGAAACAGGAAGGACTGAGGAGAGCAGCATACACAGGGCGGGCCAGCACCCAGGAATACTGAGGGATACAGGTATGTTCAGAAACAAAACGTCAGAGAAGGTGCTTTTAAGAAGCATCCTTAAAGGCAAGGGGATAGGGGAGGGGAAGGACTCAAGTACACTGCAAGGAATGGACCATCTGGGTTTAGTTCAGCCTCAGCATGAGGAAGCAGGTGTTTGAAACCAGCTTCAAAAGCAGCTGCTGGGATTTCACCTGCTGTCAGTGGAGCTATCACAACAATGCTGCAATGTCTTCACACGAGGCAAACCTGCTTTGAGGAACTCCTATAGTAGGAGCCAGGCAGAGCATTGCCATGGCAGAGGCAGAGGACAGTGCAGATCTGCCCAGATCCAGCTGTTTTCTTCCTAACCCTTCCCCACAGACCCACTGAATGAAGGGCAGCAGAAAAGTCCACTGTCACCTCAGCAAAAGAAAAGAGATTGAAAAGGGCAGCCAGTCACAATTCTTACTTCTTGTCTTCAAAGGCAACTGTTAAAGCCATGGTCAGTAGACAACCAAGCAAGAAGGAAGCAATTTGGGACTACAGATTCTCACCTTCCCTCTCCCCCTTCACTACCACCTGTGTTTCCTGAACATTTGCAGCTCCCTTCAAAGATTTACTGATGCTTGAATGCATAGGTATGTCCCTTTGCTTAAAAATTAAGTACACAGATGTACAGCTAGCAATCTGAATACAGAATCAGAGAATCACAGAATAGTTAGGGTTGGAAAGGACCTTAACATCATCTAGTTCCAACCCCCCTGCCATTGGCAGGGACACCTCCCACTAAACCATGCCACCCAAGGCTCTGTCCAACCCGGCCTTGAACACCGCCAGGGATGGAGC
>JANRGW010007501.1:0-11681 GCA_024733675.1 Psilopsiagon aymara
TTCTTTACTGTAAGGGTGGTGAGGCACTGGAATGGGTTGCCCAGGGAAGTTGTGAATGCTCCATTGCTGGCGGTGTTGAAGGCCAGGCTGGATAGAGCCTTGGGTGACATGGTTTAGTGTGAGATGTCCCTGCCCATGGCAGAGGGGTTGGAAGTAGATTATCTTATGGTCCTTTCCAACCTTAACTATTCTACGATTCGATGATTTGACGATTATATATTTAGCCATATACTTCATAGTCATGTTACATAAACAAAAAAAAAGAATGATATATGTAATAAAGATGCATATTACACCTACTAGCATATCACAGCTAATGATGTAGCAGTATTACATGCATTGCTTATTGGTAAGTCTCAACAAGTTTTTGTCCATTTTAAGCATTTTTTTTTTCCATAACACTATCACTTGTAAAAAAGGCAGGTGCCTCAGTATTTCTAGAACAAGAAGTATTTGCAGATGGATTTATCTGATATTTTAACCTAACTCTACAATATAAACTCTCTTACCCATTGTGGGATTGATCTCAGTTTCATTTGGCTAAATCTAATTTAGGCATCTAACTCCCTTCATAATTAATGAAAAAAGTAATAAGTAATAACCTCTTTTAGATGTTATATTAGTAAGAAGTAATAATCTCTTTTAGATGTTTTATGCTTTTGCTCAGGCATAGCACAAAAATCATTTGCTCACAGATAAGCATTCTGTGCCAATGTGTGCCTTGCTTCTGCTGCCTCCAGATGAGTACAGGTCTCCAGTAGGACCTGTGTCATATCTGGCAAACCCAAGAAAATCCTAGATAAACCAGGGAGTCACAAATGACATTACATATGTATATATGAATGAATCAAGCCCTAGATGTTCATGTTAGAAGGAGGTGCCCTAGAAATCTCTCACTTCATACGAATGGAATCAACACAACTAGATCTAGATTCAGTACCCAGAGAACCCATATCGATGACAGACAACACAGGATGTAATGGAGGCCTGTGTTGCCTGAAGTGAAAGGTGCAACAAGCCATGATTTTCTGTGGTATTTCCTATACATCAGGAAAGACCTGTTTGTGGCATCTGACAGCAAGAAGAGCTAGTGATATGGGCACAGAAAAGGGTTCCAGTTGCAGTGTTCCAGTTTCACAAGGTGGCCTGTGAAGAAGAGTTTAAAGTACAGGGTTTACTTGTACACTAGCCATTGCTACTATGAAGAATAGCTCAAGTGCAAATATATTTCCTATTTATTGTATAAAGATGCTCTCACCCAAGTCACTGTGTGAATAGTACCTCCAGAATCAGGCTTTTAGACCTGTGTATTATTCAATTATTTCTGGAATTGGGACCATCAGGTTGCAAACTTGTGTATTTAGAAAACTGATTTAGCCCTTCATGTGCGAAATTAAAATAATGCCACTTCCTTAACTCAGAAGCACTGTGAGAAACAGCACAATGAAAAGTGTGAGGAAATATGATAACAAGGCTCTTCTAAGTAGCACAGCTGAAATCTGCTTTTGTTCCTTCTGGGTGCAAGTAGTCGAAACCATCAGACCATGTTTCTTTCACCACATTAGCTAAAGACTGAAAAAAAAATGAAACAAAAAGGGTGAAATCTTACATAAGAAATTAAATACAGCATTGCTTCTTTTGGCCTAAATACTTTGTGAATATGATAATGTTTATTTGCAAAAAAAGCCATTTACATGGGGGAACTGATAGACAGCTATTTAGACGGGAGCTGTGTAGGTTTTGCTCTGTCATTCAGAGAGCGAGGGGAGGAAGGGGTGGGGGTTGGGAGCAAGCTGCATGGTTCTGGGGTGCTGGCTGGGCTTAAACCACGACAACAGGGATGGATCTTCTTGATCTTGACTAAATATACTACAACCAGCAATGTCATCCTCATCTTTTTCAGAAGCCAGCATGATCCACCTTAAAATTTCTTATTTTCCCCTTTATACTGTTGGAAGATGGTTTCAGGATAACAATAACTGGATATTTGCAACTAGTACTCTAAATTTAGTGAAGCCCACTCAAACATTTGGTCTGAAAATTCTGTACTAAATTCTATTACTCACAATTCAAGGCAATGCATAAATGTTGGTGAAGAAAAGAAATATGAGGTTGGCCAAAGGACTGAGATATGTTTTAGAGTGCAAAGGCAGGATCAACTGCAGAAAACATCCCACATGGCCAGGTCACTTGTAAACAGCAACTTTGTAGTGATCTAAGTTTCGCTAGATGCATAATGGCAATGAATCTATTTAAATTCTCAATGAGAAGTGAGGAGAGGAAGGTTTGAATGTGCAGGTTTCATATGTGATGTCCAGCTTCAGCCCAGCAAGTCAGGGACAGAGTGAACCCTTGAAGGGGGACTTAATCCCAGGCCACAGAGAGCTGCTCAGCAGTTAGGACATTTGTTCCAGCCAGGCAGACACAGGCCCAAGAATTCAGAGACCAAAATAGGAATCAAATGCCAGCTTTTCCCATTGGTTCCAGGCAGCAAACCCACAAGTCTCAGGATCTCCAGAGAGGGTCCAGCATGAAGAGGTACCTCAGGAACTGAGGTGGATCTACAGGATATAAGCCAGCAGTGCCAAGATGCCAACCCTATTCCTGGAGGTGTGGAGCAGGGCTTGGAGGCACTGAACTTATCTTTGAAAGGGCAAGCTGCTATACTTTTGCCAGCACTACAGCTGTCTTCTGGCCCTTACCTGTTCCACCACATGAGGAACCTCTTTGCCATGCCCTTCAGTGACCTCTCTAAATATCCTCTTAAAGCCAGGTCCAGGATACGGCTAGTTTATGTCCCTTTTCCCCTACTGCAGGAATCCTATTTTCTCTGTTCCCAAGGAGCCTGGGATACATTCCTGATTCACAGCTGGAAAAGACCTATATTTGTCCCACTATTATTAGTCACATGTAAAAAATGAAACTCTGGACAAACAGTTGAAATGGGAAGTTAGTTGCCACTCAGGCATTTCCAGGCTTTTTCATTCTTCCTTTGAACAACATTGTCTCCCTATATCCATTCTTCTTTCTTTGCCTGCTGCAAGTCCAGGCAACAACAGGAAGAGATCATGGCACCTTTCCATCTTGTTCCTCTTCATTCATCACATGCTAATTTCTGACATATTTAAATTTATGATTCATTTCGATTCCAAAGGAAATGGACAGCCAATTAAGGGGTGCTCTGTGATCATGTGTGTATGACATGCTCAAAAATTAACAAACAACCAATCTCAAATTTGATAAAATGATCCAAACCTTCTTTTATGATCAGGTCCTCTTCAGCTCAACAATATCTTTCTAAGCTTGCTTTTCATTACCAACTTTTGCTTAGCTCTGCCTAGAGCTCATGTATTATCTGCAACAGGAACAATTTCAAGTCTGGTAATTCTGCTTTAGTTAACTCTATTAATCTTGGATTCTTTCATTGCCACCAAGGATTTCCTATGGGCATCGGATAAAGTACTTAATTAAGTACAAACAGATTAACACAGTGTATTACATGTTTCTGAAAAGTCTATTATCAGTAACAAGGTATTTGAGCAGACAACCAAACCCGACCATTCGTTTTGCCAGCTTTGCAATTTCTTCTGTCAATTCTCTTCACAGTCTATAACAGAGGTTAGCAAAAATATTTTGTGTTACATGCTTTGTAATGCTAACTGAAGTAAGCTCTGCTGTTAACCTTAAACATGGTCATTTAAACTAATGTTCTATCCTAAATTTTTTGCAATTTGAAATCAGTTCAAAAGAGGGTGCCCTATTATTTCTTTTGAGAAGATTTCATGAGGATTATTCTTGTGAAGTTTAGAAAATAAAATTCTACCTCAAGAGCCTGAATCCTATGATTTTATTCATCCTTCTTTGTTCATACATGCAGCTTCTACAACTGTGTCTTTTATTATCATAAAATTATAGAACCTCAGAATGGTTTGGGTTGGAAGGGACCTTAAAGATCATCTAGTTCCAGCCCCACTTCTGTGGCAACCTGTTCCAGTGTGGAGTAGAGGGGTAGAATCTCCTCTCTTGCCCTGCTGGTTACTCTTCTTCAGTAGGGTTGGTTTCCTGGCCTTCAAGCACATACTGCTGATTCGTATTGAGCTTCTTGTCCAGCAACGCCTCCAGTTCCTTCTCAGAGCTGCTCTCAACCCATTCTCCACTCAGCCTATAGCTGTGCCTGGGATTGCCCCAAGTCAGGTGCAGAACCTTGCACTTGGCCTTGCTGAACTTCATGATGTCTGCACAGGCCCACTTCTCAAACCTCTAAAATTCCCTCTTTCTGGTATCCCCTCTAGTGTGTTGACCACCACACAGCTTGGTGTCTTCATCCAAATACTGAGTGCACACTTAATCCCTCTGTTCATATTGCTGACAAAAAAAATTAAAGAGCATTGGTCCCAGTATCAACTCGTGAGGAACACCAGTGGTCACTGGTCTCAACTCGGACATCAAGCCACTGACCACAACTCTTTGAGTGCAACCATCCAACCAATTCTATATCCACCGAGTGGTCCTTTATCTAGCAAGGTCTTTCCTTTTTTCTGCGTCCCTTGCAGACTCAGTCTATTTTCACTCCAAACTTCTGGGCATGTGCTGACAATAGTTTTTAAATGGACACAATCTGAGAGGAACTATTCTGAAATGCAATTCAGTTGATTGCTAATAGTAGCCATCAGAATACTTCATAATTATTCCTGTGAGAATACTTGTATAGATTACATGAAAGGATGATTGCAGAGAAAAATAATGGTTGTCTTGAGCGCCTGTTATTTATCTGGAAAGCATTTTTTAATAAAGGATAAGTTTCTGGCATACATTGTGTAGATGTTTCATTGTTTCAAGCCCTTGTTCTTAGCTTTTCTCCTACCCCATTTTCTAAAATACTTGCCTTTGTTTTTGAGTGCCACTATATCTTGAAATGGAGAACTCTAGCAATTGGCAACAAACTAGTGCTACTGGAGAAAGCAGGACCATGTGATCTGGGAAATTGTCATATGTATACTATTTGGCTTGACTCTTGCTATAAATGAAAAAGAAATTAATCTATTTTTCAGTCTGACGTATGAACACAGTTCCACAGAATCCCCTAGCACTGACATGAATTTTGGGTAGCAAAAGGATTTAATGAGCTACTATAGAAAGTTTTCCATATTTTTCAATCACTCAGCTGTTGTGGTTTAACCTCAGCCAACAACTAAATATCATGCAGCTGCAATCTCACTCCTTCCCCAAACCCTGGTGGGATGGGGAGAAGATTCAAAAAGAGGTAAAACCCTTAGTATTGAGATAAGAACAGTTTAATAGTTGAAATAAAACAAAATATAATAATAATAACAATAATAATAATTAAATCCATAGCACTGTACCTGCTACAAAGAAGAAAAATAACTCTATCCCAGCTGAAACCAAGACATAATTTAAGGCTGGAAAATGAAAGCCTATTTTGTTGTCTTGCATAAGACCTAATAACACTTTTTTTTTCATGAAGTTCTAGAACACTTATATGATCTTAGTGAGACTCCTACATAGTCCCTTATCTCTATTATATTCTCACTAAGGGGTAAGGTTTTTAACAATGTGCCATGAAAAAAATTTCATACCTGCAGCGATGATTAGGAGATTGGATGGTCTGGGATAAATCCAGAAATGAATTATTTTGGCGCCTCCAGGTCAAGAAAGAGCAGCCTAAGAAGGATATTTCTCACCTGCTCTTCCCCTGGGTTAAAATTATCTGGTATTTTTGGGCTGCTTGAATTTATGAAAGACTTGTTAGCATGTGGTGAGCATTTTCAAAACATCAGGAAAGATGAGCTCTCCAGATCTACTGTCCTGCAGGTCCCAAATTGCTTTGAGACTTTATTCCTTGGTATGTTACAAGGCAGTAAAAAGAAGCTGGCATGTCATGTCTGTTGCTTTATGGCACCCATGCTATCTGACAAATGCTTTTGACTTGCTGTGGCACCTGAAGTAGAATGGTGATTTACAATGAGTGATAACAAATGATATGGATTATTTCCATACTCATCCAGTTTCATTTAAAAAACAATAAAGGGAGCCCCAGTAATAACATCTCAGCTTGGATACACACTGCTTTACTGGCCTATTTGAAAATATCAGCCTCAGTGTATTTGCACGTAATTAGCCCATGCCTTTCCTTCATTCACAGTGGCAGTGCTGCCATAGAGCTGAGCTATAGTTCCAGCTCACTGTTGCCATCTATAGGTGATTCTGCTTTCTTATCTTTTTTCACCTGTCTGATGAGATAGGAAGATAATAAATTCTGACCTAAGATGTGAAAGACCTACAGAGAAAAAAAAAAAAAAAAAAAAAAAAAAATCATAGAATAATAGAATAGTTAAGGTTGGAAAGGACCTTAAGATCATCTAGTCCCAACCCCCCCTGCCATGGGCAGGGACACCTCCCACTAAACCATGTCACCCAAGAATGTCCAGCCCAGCCTTGAACACTGCGAGGCATGGAGCACCCACAACATCCTTGGACAACCTGTTCCAGTGCCTCACTGCCCTTGCAGTAAAGAATTTCCTCCCTATATCCAACCTGAACTTCCCCTGCTTAAGTTTGAGCGCATTACCCCTTGTCCTATCACTACAGTCCCTAATGAAGAGTTCCTCCCCAGCATCCCTATAGGCCCCCTTCAGATACTGGAAGGCTGCTATGAGGTCTCCATGCAGCCTTCTCTTTTCCAGGCTGAACAGCCCCAACTTTCTAAGCCTATCTTATGTGCATGTACAAGTTGGAGATGAATAATCATTTAATCTATTTTGGACTTCTTTACTGATTGTGAATAAATTATCAGTTAATAAGTTAAGTCAGTAGGAAGTCATCTGCAATATTCTGTATTATTTTTCTATCTAGTTCTCTTTGTCTTAGAGGAAGCTCATCAATAGCTTTCTCATTATGGGCAGAGATGCTTATTTCTGTCAAGCTTTAGCAGCGCTTTTTTCTATAGCTGATTTTACTCAGGTATTTACTGGGGTTCAACTAGACTTAAAAATTGTAAGGAATGTGTGATGCTTATGCTGATATTAAAGAATTGGCTTACATTCACCACTCTTACCCTGGATTTGTTATTGCTGAAAAAATCAGGTTTATTTCTGCCAGCAAATAACTCTGTCACCCTTACTCAGGACTAAATATGGTGCTCAGCAGAGCCTGACATATCTTTAAAGCATGAGAATTTCCTAGCTACGGGGAAACTTCCTCCAGTTTCTCTTAAGAGCTCACTCTAAACTGAATGAAGAGGTGGGGGCATGCGTTTGTGTGCATGTGCCTGAGGTGGGGGGCCTCAGGAGAATGGGATCTTATTCTAGTCATGTGATTCCTTTGATGACTGAAATACTCCAGCTAAGCACTAGTAAGTCTTGTGGTCTTGGATAAATGTGTTACTTCACAAGTAAATACATAATTAAAGTTAAAAATTAGACCCTAGTTATGTATAAACTTCTGCCTGACAGGTTTATCATGTCAGCCTCTTTCTAAGGGAGAAATTAAAATCTGGCACATGCTCTCTGACCCATTTTTGCCTAACCGTGCCTCTCAGGTGGCAAATTATCAAGGGACACTGGGTAGCGTGTGAAAGTTAAGCTCTTGCGTGCTTCATTTGCAGTTAATATGACGCAGCAGAAGGTCAGAAGAGTGGAAGGGCAATTTGATTTTGGCCATTGTGGTGGATTCTGTAGCAGTTGTAACTGTTAGTAAATGAGACACACATCTAAGGAATGGGAACTAGCAGGCAGGTCTGAGAAAGGAAGGAAAGTGGGACAGAAAAGATTTAAGCAAGGATGAGCAACTGAAAGGATTTGTGAGAGGCTGTGTATGACTGTGTGAAAGAGAAGGATCCAACCAGGAGAGAAAAAAGCACTGCAGAATAGTCCTGGAACCAGAAATACATGTGTGATAATCATTCTCTGCTCTCAAATGGTCACATCCACAGGAGGTGACCTGCCAGAGGCATCACCTTGGTAGCCATTAGTGAGAAAGGCAACTAGAGTGGACAATCAGAGTCAAACAATTGGTGTTAGGACCCTGACATCCACTTAGACACACTTCAGGGACTTTTTCACTATAGACTAGCTGTAGCTCACGAACTGAGTGCCGCGGGTGATTGCAGTGTTATGCATGGTTATGGAGCACACTATTCTGTTTAGTCTGATAAAAAAGGAACCTCATTCATCCTTTCTGACACCACCCCACAATGCAAACCACATTGTAAAAGGTGGGGCTGTCCAGGAGACTAATTTAAAAACCCAACTGTACCCAACAGTGGATGTCTTAGGAACAGTGCAGCAGACACCTATATTGTTTGTGCTTCTATGAATTTACCACCTGGTTTTGGAGTCCACATATGCTTTTCATATATTTGGCCAAGGTATTTTGCGATTCAGATAAACAAAGGATGAAGAAACATCTTTCTTTGTATGCTTTGTGTCTGCAACATATTTCTTGCATTATAATTTTTTACGTATCCTGCCCTTGTAACTGATGATTAGACTTCTACCAGCTCATCTTTAAGCAGGGCTGATATCTGCAACTAAAAAGATGGCCTTAAAGCCTTCATCTCAGCTTTTTTATGCTAAGTTTAGAGGCTTGTTTTGTCAGTTAAAGTTTCTTTTAAACATTTATTTATATAATTATTATTTATATTGCATGAGCCTGCAAAACACTGAATCATATTATAGTTAGAGCTCTTAATCCCTCTAGGCCAGAGGATTGTGTAGAACAGTGCAACCCTAGGCCTGAAACAACCACTCTCCAAAAAGGCCAAGCAGAGAAGTGAAGAAAGCAAGCACTGGTTATTTGCAGAATGGATAGAAAATTGATGTACACACAATTTGCCCAAGGTCATGTGGAGAGAAGCGGAGCCTGGAATGCAGCTCCACCTGCCAAGTTGGTGTATGGCCTGACTGGAGTTACATTTCTCACAGAGGTAGTGCTGGTAAATCATGTGCAGGGCAGAAAAAGTACCCTTAGAAACTAAATAAGGTTATTTTTCTTTTAACTGAGGGTTAGTTAAGGGTAATTCAAGTGAACACTGGTTTTCCAGATCAGTGGTTCTCCTTCTCCAGTTTTATTGACTTTTGCAACAGATGTCCTGTACATGGCTGACAAAGCCTGTTCAAATAGTCACTCTATTTACAAAAAAAATGTCAATTTATCTTCAAAAGATGTGTGAATGGAACATTGAATCTGAAGAGTCAATTGTTTTTCTTGAGCTGCATGTTTAAAAACAAGTTTAATGTTAAATTATAACGTAGGTTTTTAAGTTGTTGAGGATAAATTTCCTGAACAGTTTGGTAACTCTTGGGCAGGGGAAAATATCCCTACTAGTATAAGCCCTGGCAATGCCTACAATCCTGACTGCCCAGGGACAAGGAAAGATTTTCAGGTACTTATTCATCTGGCTGCACAGCTGTCTCCTTTTCAAAAGCATCTTATTCATTTAGGTATGTCAAACTTGCCAGTCTGCTCAGGACCACTAGTAGAGCAAACTATAGCTGCAAGACAGGATGAGAGCTGCCCACAGCTGCTAGCTCCCTTAACTGAAATGCAGGATGGACTTAGCAAGTGCATTAGCATCTTATCAGTAAAGTCAACTGTGACTGCAAATATAGTTTGTTAAGAATCATGCTGTGAAGGTTCTTGCGACAGTGAGTGCAATATCCTCTCCAAAGCAACATACTGAAGTGACTTAAATGCAGGTATCAGTGGATTGTCTGGAATAGGACTAGAATAGAACGGGCATCAAATGCTGGTCACAGAAGTCTGTCAAGAAAAGAGATCCCTCCTTGCCAAGTCTGATGCAGAACAGACCTTCCCCTACCCTTAAACAATGATTAAACTCCCATCAGAAAAGGAAGAAAACTTATTTAAATGAGTGAACTATGCCCACAGTTTTTTCCACAAGGAGAAAAATAGTGTATTTAAGCTCCCCAAAGTGCAGGACTATTATACTCTAACCTGGTTTATGAGCTTTTTAAAAAGATGCATAGCTGGGTGAAAGAATTTACTAATGACATTTATATATGCACGGTAGTAAAGTCAAGGTCAGTTTGCAAGAAATTGCTGGAAGACCTTGACACCAAGTACCTGTGAGGGGAGAGGAGGGAAGGCAGAGAAATTCATACCGGGCAAATTCACAATAATGTGAGAGAAGAAGATGAATACAGGCTTCACATATAAATTAATGGGCTTAGAGTAGACCGTAACACTGTAGAGAATTAGCATCAAATCTGTATTTAAAAATATCATGAATTATCCAGTCCAGCAGTACTATTATCATCTGAGTAGGTGGCTAATTATCCTCTTAATTTTTTTTATACTTGCCTTATAGATATGTCCACTTCCAGCTCTAGGTCATTAGACTTTTTTTCCTTTGCCTCTGTTTCCAAATATTTCTTACCCTTATTGTTAGCTATGTGAACAGAGACCAAATAGCCACTTTGCCAGTCCCTTGCTAAGGCAAGGACAGGCCCTACACCCAGCAGTGAGGGGGCACCTCTCTGCCTCTGCCACTGCCCAGGGCCCCTCATGGACCCCATCCAATGGCCTTTCACCTGATCATGGGGGCCTGAATGGCTAAAGAGGAGCAGGAGCAGAGAGGAGATGCAGGAGGAGGTGCAACTGTAAAGGGACTTTGTCTGATAGAGAATCCTACACTGCATTTTTAACAAGGGCATGTAGTGACAGGACAAGGGGGAATGGCTTTAAACTGACAGAGGGGAGATTTAGATAGTAAATCATAGATTTACTATGAGGGTGGTGAGGCACTTGCACAGGTTGCCCAAAGAAGCTGTGGCATCCCCATCCCTGGCAGTGCTCAAGACCAGGTTGGATGGGACCTGGAGGAACCTGTTCTAGCAGAAGGTATCCCTACCCATGTCTAGTGGGTGAGAACTAGCTGATCTTTCCTTTCAACCCTAACCTATGATTCTATGATTATATGATCATAGCATATTGCTTTCCTGCTTGTTCTACCAAAAGATCTATTAAATAAAAGAGAGATGGAATATATATTCTTCTGACTGCAACATGACTGTACAGTCTGTCAAGGTAAAAATATGAAGTATAAATGCAGTGTTAATGCAACTATTAGATGGCCTTTACCTCTAGGGTCAGTTAGAAACCATTTATAATTCTATTATTAATTAATACGTAAAGTCTCAGATTTCCCTTGCTCAGTTATAATATCTAAAGTTTGAGCTTCTATTATTTTCCCAATGGTTTAGCTGGCTTGTGCTTGCATTATTTTTTTAACTTAGTAGGAGTGCAGTGACATGCAGAAGCAGCATAGGAGCACAGAGAAATCTTTGTCAAGCAAGGGCTTTTGCACTTTTTGTGTCATTTCCTCTCTGCTGTGCAGTGTGTCCATCTGAACACAAAAGGCTGTCTCTTGCCTTCCTTGCAAAGAGCTCCAGCAGTGTCTTACAACACACAGGTAGGCAAAAGCACAAGCCATCAAGATGTCAAAGAAGCCAATGAACTCAGCTCAGTGGTTTCAAAAGAGAGGTGCAGGCAAGGATTTAACCTATGTACAGACATCTGACTCCCAAGTGGATATATGAACTTTTGTTCAAGGTCTCAGTCAAGAGTTTGCCGATGACACCAAGCTGTGTGGTTCAGTTGATACGCTGGAGGGAAGGAATGCCATCCAGAGGGACCCTGAC
>JANRGW010007502.1:0-10825 GCA_024733675.1 Psilopsiagon aymara
CTCAGCACCCTCACAGGGAAGAGCTTCTGCCCAAGAGCTCATCTCAACCTCTCTCTGTCAGTTCAATGAGAAACCAACTTTTGTTCCTTCATCTTCATTGGCAAAACAACAGTAACTGTGGAGGAAGAGAGAAGAAGTGCAGAGTTATTGCAAGGGCTATTAAAGAGCATGTTCAAACTGGCAGAGGTAGGAGGGAAGTAGATCTGGGTGTTAGCCATAATCACAAACTTGAAGGTTAATGTAACCATTGGTAAAAGTGAAATAGCAAGTCTTAAAGAATTCCTTCCTGAATCCTCCGTATCAGGGCAGCACCCTGTAAGTGACAGATGGAGATAGATACTAATTTATATGATTGGTACTAATTTCTAATACAGTAGTAAATGATATTATCTAATTTTTCTAATAATTTATATAATTAGTAAGAATTAGTGCAATTAATATAAACATTAATGTGAAATTCAGAGGGTAAATATTAGGTGCTGTTTAACACACTGATAAGAAGCACGGTAAAGACAATTCCAAACTTATCCTTTAGGTTTTAGTGGAAGGTGTCTGACTGTGTAAACACACCGCAGACATGCGAGAATGTTGGGTTTCCAGCTTATTGGCAATGTCTCATTCCTTTTGCTTCGCTTTTTTACCTACCACAAAGTCAACAGTTTGAGGTATTTGCACTTGAACTCTCTTGAATGAATTATTTGCTTTTATTTCAACTGTGATGAATAAAGAGATGTCAAATTAAAAACAAATCAAACACTCCCCCACCCTCCACTTCAGAGGGCTTTTACACCAGGGCATGCCTGTTCTGTTACAAATAAGAGGATCTCTGTAGTAATTTAGCAAGTATCTATAAAATGTGTCAAACTGAGCCAAAGTGTGAGGTGTTCCTGGCTGCAGCATCGACCTGTTCCTGCTGCATGTACTATTTAATGTACTGCTTTGGGAACCCGAGTAATAATATCAAGGCATTTTGAGAAGTGAATTGAGCAGTGATACCAAAAATCACTGTAAACTGCTCTGCTGTGAGAGCACTGAATGAAAGTCTCTGACAGAACTTCAGTTCCAATTCACAGTCAAGAATAGGGAAAACATTTTAATGTCAATTTATTGGAAATTCAGGTTATTTATAGACAAATTTTGAAAGAAAGAATGGAACAATGGTCTTCCCAAGGTGTTTTAAGAAGACTTTAAAAATAAGACCTATTTGAATGCTTTATGTAACTCTTGAAGGTACTGAATGAATCGATAATATCTTCTTTGTTTGCAGCTCTTCACGATACTTCAATAAAACAGGCTAAAGGAAGAGTTCCTGCCAGTAAGGAATGCCAGGATGTTCCATGAATCCTGGGTAAACTGAGAGGGGAAGGGTCAAACAAGTGGACTGGGGCATTAAGTCTTTGAAACCTGTGCATTATGACATTGATCAGCAGAACTGTTTTAGCTTTGGACTGTTTCGTGTCTCAGAACTAGCAGATAAAATCAAATTCCCATGCAGAAATGACTAGTATCATCCCTTTTAAATGTGGGACTTCTTTCTGCAGGAATACTAGGATTCTTCCCTTCCTCAGAGTAATGAAGTCCTACAGAGAAGTGTTCCAGGAAGCAAAGTAGCCTTCTAGATTGCCAGTAAGTGAAAAAGCTTCATCATGAAGCTTCTTCCTTCAGAGAATCTGAGCGTTCCTAAGGACTCCCTTGAGCTTCAGTCAGCTGCTGTAGGCTTTGATTGCAGTGATGAAGTGGGCTGTAGTGAACTGCAGCAGCTTGTCCTAGAGCAGGTAGTAGACCAGAGAATATGCTTCGCTTCATCCCAAGCCTTCTGCAGTGTGCAGTACGTCCGTCCACCCAATGCTTTTTCAGATTCATGGCCTTTGGGTCTGTGCCCTACCAATACAGAGGTGTGAGTGTGCTGGAGCGGCTTCTTGAGTGTTTCCATTCAGTGTTGAGTTGACCAGTGTCTTGCTGTATAACAGATCTGTCCTGTGGACTTTATGGAAAGTAAATGAGATAGATGTTAAAAGTCTGACTTAATAAGTCTGTTCTTTTTAGGCTTTTAGTGCTCCACAGGTGACAGCAACATCCCTCCCTCTTTGACGGTTCTAATCTGTGTATGACTCAAGTTCTGAGACCAAGCAGTTGAGCATTCGGTGGTGCCAACCACTCAAAATTCTGCCAGGTCGCACCTAGAATATGCTATAGAGACCCAAACTCCAGGTTTTCGTAACATGAAAATAGGGCTTTTTGTAGTTAGCTTGTGGCCCTTAAAGAAATTTACCTAATGCTCTTTGTTGCTAAAAGTCAAGGATGTGGTTTGAGGGTTTTAGAGTATTTTAGCACATAAAGTTGGACTATGGGCTCTGTGATGGGCTTCACTGATGCCTTATGGCTATCAAAGTCTGTTTAACTCTTATCTGCTGGAAGCTCCCCTATAGGGCAGAGACCTGAGTGTGGACAGTGATTGTGCTGGTTGTGGTCAGGGCTTTAGGTTGAAAATTCTACCTAAAAATATGCACTTGGTGTTACTTCTGATACTTTCATATATGTATATAATGTAATTATTGCAATAAAGAGGAAAAGAAAGCCAGAAGAAATGTCTGAGGAATCCTGGTGCTGCAGGTCTCCTATAGTGTGAATTAAGCTTGGTTAAACTTGGAAACATTAAAGTGGGATTATCTGGGAGAGAAATAGTCTTCCTTGCTCCATGGCTGAAACATCTCATGTTCAATATTGAGTGGAAAACTTTCTTAATGTATTCTATCACTTTTTAGCAGTACGTGCTTTTCATCCGTGTGCCTTGTTCTCCAACACCAACTTCATAACTGGAATAGATATCTGTTAAATGATTCCTGAAATACATTTCTCTTGAGTTTTTGCTAGGAGGAGGTGGCACATTTTCAGTAGACAGATGTTAATTCCATATTCTTATTTTTACATCTCATCCATGACTACTTGATGCATGCCTCTCTTGGATGGAAGATTTAAGAGCAGACATCCTGGGTGGCAACTAAATCACAAAGGTCATTGAGGGGCACTTCTGGTGTGGCAGGAGAATGGTTATGGTTCTTGTTCTTAATGTTAAGTTGTCTCATTGCCTCCACTATCATTTGTATGCCTGTCCTTGGCAAAGGGCTATGCTGTTCGCCATCACATCAGAGCCTGAAATACCTGTTCAGCTGTTATGCCCTGAGCAGTTTTTTCACAGGTGTGCTTTTTTCCTGGGCTGTAGAATGTAGCTGAAAGCATGGATTGTGGATTTTGAATGTAAGCATCAGAATGTTCATTGTTTGCTAGAAATTAATTTACAGCTCGCTTTAAATAACCTGTAAATCTATTTAAATAATAATCTGTAAATCCATGTAAAGATCTATTGGGTTAATTCACTGTATTGATGGGGAAATAAGGGAATGCTTTTCCCACCTTTCTCAAGCAGTGAGGAAGGCAGCTGCTCTGTAGAGTCTTTCCCATAGAACAGGTTCCAAAGAGTTACTCTGTTATGTGGCCTAACAGAGTAATTCTTTGAGACTCTACTTTAGGCTGTAGAGAAGTATTTGGCTTTTCACTGGGCCCTAAAATGGACAGCAGAGGCTTGGAGTAATTACAATACACTTAGAGAAAATAAATCTGGAAATTCAGAAAAGAATTTGGGTTTACTCTGTTTTTGCTGGGAAAGACTGAAGAAGAAATTACATAGAAGCTCAAAACATAAAATGGGCTGCTTCTTTCTTTCACCTCTGAAATGCAGATTTGTCCTCTTAATGATGTGCCAAGCAGTGTAGTGTTATCGAGAGGGTAAGGACTCCGGAGGCTGAACTGGAAGACTGGAAGCTGGGCCAGGTTCTGTTCTGTGTATTCCTAAAAGCTTCAAGTTGGCTTCCATCTTCAGTTGTATCAGTTGTTGCCTTCCCACAGAGAAATCACTGCTGCAGTGACTAAGGTGTGGGAAGTTTCTTGCTATTTATAGCTGTTCTAAGCCAGTGTTTTCACAGCACACGAGGTAGAGACTCCAGGTCTTCTGCTTGTGTTGTGATCAGTATTGCTCCTCATTATCTTTGTCATCTCATTCTTTGCTCCTTGAGAATGCCTGCCAGCTGAGGGATCCATCTGGAGACCTTTCCTTTTGGCCCTAGGAATGTATTGGAAAGATGGGTGGCAAAAGTATGGGAACTTGGATGTCTTCACTGCTGCCGTACAAAGATGGGGTTTAATTTTTAGTGTTTCATAGAAAGCATCCTGTAGAAACATGATAACCCAATCAGACTGCATAACTGGGATGCAAATACCAATATTAGCAATATGCCTTTATAGGAATAAGTACTAATTATGTAGATAAGGAATACAAGGCTTATTTACTGCCCATGTTGTATAGAAAGCTCTCTCATTTTAATGGATCTGAATGATTAATACTTGATCGTAGAACAAGTGCTGCTTTGTAATTTGAAGTGTCTGGACAACAAAATAAGAAGCGTTGATGAGGTCAGTGGTTACCATCAGCCTGCATGGCATCTGTGATGACCATTTTCTGTGATTGTAATTAATGAACTGTTTAAGTTATGGAGGGCATTCATATTATCAACACTGATGTATGTAGGAGCTGAATTTCTAATTGAGTAAATGTGCTGAGTGTGGTAATACTGTTGGTTAAATCAGGCTTTAATCTTACGCACTCATTTTGTACCTAGAAGGATACAGGTATTTTTAGAAACACAAGATGATTTTGCCCAGAGAAGCTGTGGCTGCCCCATTCTTGGCACTGTTCAAGGCCAGGTTGGATGGGGCTTGGAGCACCCTGCTCTAGTTGAAGGTGTCCCTGCCCATGGCAGGGGTTTGGAACTGGATGAGCTTTAAGGTCCCTTTCGACCCAAACCATTCCATGATTTACATGCTCATTTTGAAAAGTCTATCTCAAAACTAAGTGGTGCTTTTGCTCTTAAATGTTCTTGCCAGCTTCCTCTTTCACTACAGGCCCACGCATACTGCCTTGCCATCAGGTTTAAAAGAATGTGGGGAGGTGAAAGGGCGAAAAGGGAGCTGAATGCTGGGGATGTGGTGCCAAAAAGGGTCTGAGATGCTCTTGCAGGTTGCAGTGGTATCATGGTTCTGCACAGGTTCTCTGGCCCATGAGCAGTGAGTGAGTCTTGCATGTTCTGGTGGTCACTGGTTCAGCTCTGTTACTTGTTTTACAGCTCTCTGATGCTGGAGAACATGAAAAAACCAAAAAAACTGAATTGATGTTCTCAAAAAAAGGATTCCTTGTGGCATTTCAAATGAAAATAGTTTAAACTTTGAGCATAAATCTAAACTGATGTTTTATTTGAAGTGTTCTATGTTGTGATAAATAATTCCTGTGCTACTACTTTATTGTTGGGTTTAGTTGTGATACTGAGATAAAACAAAACAGAAAATTGGTCTGTGTAGCACTCGAGAGCACTACTCATAGTTGTAGCAAAGCTCCCCCAAATACTTAACCTGCAATAGCCACCTACTTGAATTGTTCTGAATCTGGACCCCTGGAAGTGTTCAGTGAATTATGTAGACAGGACACACAGATCATGGGTGAAAAATCATGCAAAGATGCTAATGCCTTGAAAGCAATGACTGTGTGGCCTGTTTCAGCAGGAGGTGAATCAGCCTGGAGGTGCTGTATTTTATTTCTTAATCAACTTTAAATGACAGAAGATTTTAAAGACAAAATGGCTGGTGAAAGACTTCTTTTATTTGAGAGACATTTTGCTTACAGTGTCAGGCAGAAGTTTGCCGTTTGACTTTCTGATGTGATTGGGCCCTACATCATTCAGTTACCACGTTTGTAAAGTATTGGTTGGTCTAGAATTAGTTCAATAGACCAATCTCAATAACTTAGTCAAAATGATACCTAATGTCCCATCCCTGTGAGTGCTCAAGGCCAGGCTGGACAGGGCTTGGAGCAAGCTGCTCTAGTGGAAGGTGTCCCTGCCTGTGGCAGGGGGTTGGAACTGGATGAGCTTTAAGGGCCCTTCCAACACCAAGCATTCTATGTTTCTGTAGCACTGCTCAAGGAGCTGAAGCCTACAAAGGTGTGTTCCTTGTGCAAGGTCCCTCTTCAGGTACCTTACTGTAGAATCCCTGTGTTCAGCAGCAGCGCTCTGATATGTGCTATGGTCCAAAGCAGTGGTACCTGGCACCACTCTTCAAGATATCCAGAAATAGTTGCTGCTTAATTTCTTCTTCTTCTGTGCTCTTGGCTGCTTACAACAGTTGTTACTCACCTGGACCATGCATTTTCACTTCAGCCACAAGTTATTGTACAGAAAATCTACAGTTTGGTACTTGTTAGCAACCAGCTGAAGATATTTTGGTTCCTGTGCTCCCTGTTACTCTAGTAGAAATGGTTGGGGTTATCATGTCTGTCTTTCCCCATCAACAGCCTCCTTTGTTAGAATAATAGAATTGTAGAGTGGTTTGGGTTGCAAAGGACCTTAAGCTCATCCTGTTCCAAGCCCCTACCATGGGCAGGGACACTGCACACAAGACCATGTCGCCAAAGGCTCTGCCCAACCTGCCCTTGAACGCTGCCAGGGATGGAGCATTTACCACTTCTTTGGGCAACCTGTGCCAACGCCTCACCACCCTCACAGTAAAGAACTTCTTTACATCTAACCTGAACTTCCCTGTTTCAGTTTGAACCCATTCCCCCTTGTTCTATCACTAGAGTTCCTGATGAAGAGACCCTCTCCAGCATCCCTGTAGGCTCCCTTCAGTTACTGGAAGGCTGCTATGAGGTCTCCACGCAACCTACTTTGACATAAGTCCTCTGCTTACTAAAATTGTAGTTAAAGAAGCACACTTGAACATGTTTCATTGGAAAAGCTCAGACAAGCCTGCAGCGTGCTTGTCTCCATGGCTTTCAAAGCACTCAGTGCTGTAGATGAGGCACCAAGGTAAGGGCATACGGCTGGTGATGGAGGTGACACCTTGGCTAAGCAGCTGGCCTTGCAACATATTCTGCCAGCTTTGAATTATTAATGAGGAAGACTTAGCATGGAAGATAGAGGCACTTCATGCTAGCAAGTGTCATGAACTGATCCACTTCCTGGCAAAACACAAGTATTCCTGGTAGCTTTGGATAAGGATGAATTTGAGGGAGGAAAGCTATCAAGGGCTGATATGGAAAATGCACCAACAGAAGCATGAGGAAGAAAAAGATAAGGCTTCATGATGAGACATTTCTGAGGTGTTCTTAGCTTCTCTTCCAGCATGGGAATCTTTATTAAGCTGCTTCCTTGCATGAGCTGTGGCTGCTGCTTCAGGGGCAGTCCATGTGGAACTTTCTTGGCAGGCTGGAGATTAGCGGCTTCAACTGACTTCCTTGAATTTCTTCATGTGGAAAACAAATACACACCGCAGTGCTCCGAGTGTGCTTGCCATGTGTTAGCTGAAGGTCACAGCACAAGAAGGTCTTCTTAGATGCCTTAGTGTTATGAGCAGTAGCTATTAAGCTCAAGTCTGGAGGGTTCTTTTAAGGGTCTCGCTTTGCAGCTGTATTGGAGCTTCTTGGTCTGTGTTTGGAGTTTTGCTTTGGTGTTTTTCTTAGGGATACCATGGTTTAGGATTTAACAGCTCAAGCTGTCTCCATTCAGGTTAGAGAGATAGATTCCCCTTTACACAAACTTGAGTGTAAGTTGGTCTGAAACCAACCTACAAGGTGCATGGGGCTGACCATTCTTTCATTGCCTTTGATGCTGAATTTGAGGTTATGGAAACAAGGTTATATATGTATTTATATGTATATATAAGAAATTAAGCTTACTCTATTTTGTTTATGTTATACCATGTTATACCATGTATAAGCTTATATATATAATATAGAAATATAATCTTTGGAAAGACACTGCTTTTTCTGGTGAGGAACCTGTATACAGCAGGGGGTTAGTGTTCATATTTTTTGTCCTTTGTCCATCCCCCCCATCTCCTTGTGATGTTTTAGGCTGCAGAGGAACACAGGCTAAGATATGGGGCAAACATGAGCCACTAAAAAAGGCTAAAGAAATTGAGGTCTGACCAGTGCTAGGGAGGTGGGCTCATAGTTTTCCAGGGAGAGCTGCTGCAAACAGAAGATGCTTGCTTTGTGCTGTGGAAATTGCAGTAGAATTCTTGGCTTTAGACTGAAGCAGGGGCACCTACTTTAAACAAGACTTGGAGTGCAGGATTTAAGCCCTGGAGGAGTGTTTCTCCCTTCTTAGAGACCTATTTCAGTCATGTATAGTGTTTAGCCTATTCAAATTCTATATAAAATAGGCACCCCTGGCTATGGAGGAGTGTGTGTGTATATGCACACTTATATATTTATCTATCCCCTACCTCTAATTCCAGTCCTGAACTGAACTGTCTAAAAGAACGTTCTAACCACCAATGCTGAACTTTACTTCTCCAGCATTCAGCCTGTTCCATTTGGTTTGCCTCTAAAAGTTCTCTAGGATTCAAAGTGGCAGCTAAGTCAATGTGAAGTGTACACACGATAGAGTACTCAGCTGATGTCTTCATTTTGCTAATCTTTTAAAGGCTTCATCCTCTCAAGGCTTCATTTCGATGTTCTCACTAATGGGCACCCAAAAAGACAACTTACTCTAGTTGGCATGTCTGCAGAAGCACTGCGTATTTATGTTCTTTTAATCCTGTGCAATCAAGCTATGAGTTAATTGATGCAGTTCAATGAATGTGTTATATCAGACAATTTCTTTTGGGCAAATAGAAGTCTCTAGTACTTCTTTTTCCTTCCCTATAAAAATAGACCAGAGAGAGCCCTTGTGAAAGCGGTACTTATTGAGACCATTGCAAGATTTTCTAATACACCTTTCTTGTAATAATAATAATGGAAATAATGGAAATATCTGTAAGTCTCCTTTCCTCATCAGTTTCTTATTCTGGTCTTCTCTTCCATGAATTAGACTGACAAGTTGATAGAGTTAGATGTGTTTCAGGTATTAGCTGTTGCAGCAACAGTTTTGTAACCTGCATGGCTCAATATTTGTGATTTGGTGATTTTTATTCGTGATAGAACTAATTGTTATTTGGCATGAGTAGAAAATGGAAGATTAGGCTTTTTGTGTGAATTCGATCTGAATACTGAAACCCACAATGGACTCCATCCTTTGCACCCCAATGGCCACAGCAATTATTGCTCTAGTTGTAGCATAGACTCTTTCCGAATGTTAGAGACTGTAGGATGGCTCCTTGCTGGGAACACTTGCTCTGTCAGTGATGCATGGAACTGTTAGACAAGAGTTAAGATTATCTATCCCAGCATGGCTGTTTGATGTTATAGGTTTGGCTATGAATTAAAAATTCACGTGTTGGAGATACTTATTTTTCCAGTACACTGGAATCCTGTAGGAAAATGCACAAAAGAAAAATGGCACTTCAGATTGCCTGAAGACTTGTTACACAGCACGTTGTTCTAAATAGTGATCTTCTTTATGTACCTTTGTGCACGTTAATGATCTGCCTTTTAAATATAGAATATATTTTGCCTGATACCTGCATTGTACAGCGCCAGGATATGAAGAACTGTCTGTGCGTTCAGCTGACTCTTAATACTTAAGTTCAGTGAGAAAAAAATCCCATAAGCTTATGTGTGTATATACACATTAAATACATATACACGCACACACTTTTGACAGAATTGTGATGTCCCAGGAGTTGATTTTCCTTATGGCAATTCAGAGGCCAATGGAATCTATTGAGCATTGGCACAAAATATATAAAGTTTTATTTGTATATCAGCTCCTGAGAGTTTGCAAATAAAAAGAAGTAGTTTGAGTCACTGAGGGCAAGAAATGGAGCATCTTCCTCTTGATTTCTGTTAAAGTGGTAGACAGTGAGGGGGAGCAGTAGAGGCCTTTAGAACCTAAGTTTAAGGATAGCTTGTAACTGATTGCAAAGCTCACTGCTAATGGTTCTTCTGGAGCATCTGACATACTCTTGACGACTTTTATTTAATTATATTCCTGACAGGGAACATATATAATAATATAAATTATAAATAGAAAAGATAAATAACATGGCATATTTATTATATAAGGTACTTTTTCGGCTGCAGAGCAAAGCTGAATCAAAGCCAGCAGCCAGGCTGTTCACTCTAGGCTTATGTAGGGGTCCAGCAAAGCTGGTTATCAATGTGGCACTAATTGGAGTGTAAAACCAACCACAAGAAAACTCCTGGCTCTTTCAGGAGTCCTGTAAGTACTGAGCTGCTGCAGGCAGCCGTATCATGACCTTACAATACTGCTCAGTGGCACTTTGTTAAAAGCCTTTTTGCCTCTTCAATTGCAGTATTTTACTCTCATGTGTTTGGCTACAGGATTCTGTGCTGAATGTTATGGAATTTCAGACTGGTTTGAGTTAGAAGGGGCCCTAAAGCTCATCCAGGTTCCAACCTCTTATCACTGGCTACCCTATATTTGGAAGGCTGAGGCTCTTAATGACTTCTTTGCCTCAGTCTTCACTGGCAAATGCCACACCACCCAAGTCCTGGAAGGCAGATGCAGGGACAGTGAGACCCTGGGCCCACTGTAGGAGAGGATGTGGTTCAAGACCATCTTAAGAACCTGGATGTGTGCGACTCCATGGGGCCGGATGAAACCCATCTGTGGGTCCTGAAGGAGCTGCTAAACCACTGTCCATCATATTTGAAAAATCCTGGCAGTCAGGTGAAGTTCCCAATGACAGAAAAAGGGAAATAGAACCCCATTTTCAAGAAAGGGAAAATGGATGAGGCGGGGAACTACAGAGCAGTCAGCCTCACCTCTGTGCCTGGCAACATCTTGGAGCAGATTCTCCTGGAAGGCATGCT
>JANRGW010007503.1:0-33344 GCA_024733675.1 Psilopsiagon aymara
TGCCCATGTCAGGGGGGTTGGAACTAGATGATCTTAAGGTCCTTTCCAACCCTAACTATTCTATGATTCTATGATTTTCATCACAGGAAAATGAAACAGTATACAAGAACCTGATTCTACCATCTTTCTTACTGTTTTTCTGGCTTTGCTAATCTGGAAAGCAGCATCACACTTTGAAAAAGTTTTGCTGTTTTTCACCCTTTTTAATATCTCACATTCCAAATGGAGTGTTACTTAGAATCAAAAAAGAGACAGCGCTGGTAGTTGAAAAAAGAATTGTCCTTGGAAATCAGCATTTTTCATTTCTTTTTTGAAAGTAAAGCTTTTATTTTTCCAGGTTGAAACTAAACAAGTGAGCCAAAGGAAAAAAAAATACCCAAAAGCCTAAACTGCTGTCAAAACAAGCAAAAATTGCTAAACGTATTTCACACAATTTCTAATTAAAACTCTGAAAAAATATAAAGCCAAAACCTCTTGAGGTTAATTTGCAAAAATAAAGTAATTTCTAATGAATACGAGAGGGTTTGTACAAAATATTTTCTTTTGAAGCCAATCTAATAAAAAAAAAAAAAAAAGAAAAAAGAGCATGATCTGAGCCTTTTATCCAAATAATGGAAGTACATATCTATGTAGATTTTTTATTATATTTATATATAAACATGCAGACACATCTGGTCAGATGGCTTTTACAGCCCTATCCACCTAATTATTTTAACCAATATACATATATTTTTAATGAGCAGCATATTGAAATTAAAGATGGAAGATTATTTGAAATTAAACCAGATACTTCAATAAAAAAAGCAATATTCTCACTGGATGGATACCATCTCCTTATCTCATTCAGTTTAGCATCTTTCTGTATGAGCTGTAAGATAAAATGGCTAATAGAAATGAAAAGGAAGATTGCCAAAAGTCAAATTGCTTTGCTGGAAGCTTCTTAGGAAAATGACAGCATCCAGTTCTAGATAATCAAATCTTATTTTGTAGGAATGTCACTGAGTGATGTTAATTTGCCTTTAGGTAGTGCTCTTTTGGTTGAACACAGTAACAAATTTATTTGGGCACAGTTTGTTTGTCTTAGAAATGGTTCAACATTGTTTAATAAAAATGAGAAGCTCAAGCTAGGATAGAACAATGTCATAATCTTGCCAAGGGAAATCACTAACACGGCTATTCCAGGGATCCAGCAAAATTTCGGCTACATTGAAATCTGAAATTTTTCTTAGATCTGAACCTTAAAGAGCTTTAACATAGAGGGAGAAATGCGCAGTCTCCTGTTGTTACAAACAATATGATGCTTAACTTCCTCATGATTTAGTAATCTTTGTCTCAAAATGCATTTAGGTTGTTTATTCCCACCACTAGAATTATTGGATGTTTGATGTTTCAAAGCTGTCTACCATGTCCCAGTCTAGCTGTATTCATGGTGAGCTTTTTCTTATTTATTTAGATGTCAGCGTTTTCGTTTGTTTTGAAAGGGTCTTTCCTTACCTGTTGTTTATTCTCCATAGTGTGTTTGTAGGTAGCATCTGCCTTCCAGTATTTGTCTTCATAAACCAATCCAAATTCTTTTAGACTCCACAGATTCACTTTTCAATTTCCTTATCATCTTAACATACCACTGGATAGTATCTCAGTCTAAAGTCATGACTTGAGCATAGGTGATCAGTCTTGCCATGCAAGTTGTTTTATTTTGAGACATTGCAATTAGCCTTGTCAAGGATGGATGCCTGCCAGAAGTTTGGTATTAGGAATGCCTTGTTATTTCATACGTGCAGTGAAAGTCATAGTTTGGGAGCAAGATTTGGGTTTCCTTTCCTGATGTGGACAGCAGTGGCTCTTGGTTCCTCTGGTAATTCAACTCCTGGAGTACTAAGGAAGTGGAATATTCCTTCTAATCAGAGCCTTTTCTTTCTGTGATTTTCCAGTTTCCTGTTTAACATGCTAAAAATTAAGTTTAGTCATGCTGCATCTTGCATCAGATAGAATGTTTCAGTATCCTTCTAGTGGAACTTTCCATTATGAAGGTACTATTTTGGTTCATCATAAATGATTTTTTATTTTTTTTTCCCTGAAGTACTTGACTTTTTGGAATAGCTGAAGAAGACCTTAATTTATTACCTCCAGGAATAACTCTTAAGGGACATTTAAGATATTAATAGTTTAATATCTTTGAACTTGTAATTTTTGTTGTGAAGATACAATTTGCACAGTTTTGACTCTGTAGACTCTTGCTGCCTGCAGATGCTATGGCCTGAATTCATCGCAGCGCTCAAGCACAGTCTTAAGTAAAGCGTATGAGTGTCTCCATTATATTTGCCTAGACAGTCTTTTGAAGGATGCCTCTAGACTGTCTGCAAAAACAGTTTCACTGCTCGTAAGGACAGCAAACCCTCAAACATGACCACAGAGCGTATGTGCCCAAGTACTCTTGCAGTGTTAATATGTAGCAAGATGTTTATAGATGGGCTGTTTGTGAGTGGTGCACATGCTTGTGATGGCCCTTGTGTGCCTCTGGGCACACAGCCATCCCAGCAGCTTCTAGGACTTCACTTCTAAGAGCTGTGCAAACAAATTTGACTCCACTATTGACTTCAGCTGGCAGGGCTATTTCGTTAAAAAATAACTCCAGAGGTTAAAATGTAGACATGATATCCAAGGATTGGAGAATACTGTGGCCTTTAAGAAGTTCTTTAATTTCTTGCATTTGGTAATGACGAAAAAGGTGAGCCATTTTTATTTTCTCTGTGATAACAGTTCTGACACCACTGAGAAGACTCACACTGATTTCAGTGGGAATTTGACACTTCCCTCTCTTAGATACTGTTGACAATGTCGTATACCGATTTTGCTGACATTATATGTGCCGTGAGGTTCTGCTGGCCACAGCAGGGTGTGGGACCTTCTGTGAAACCTTGAGAGCTGGGTCGAGAGACAGCTGAGCCCAGCGCAAGGTGGGATGTGCTGCCCAGAAAGTAGAAACTTGGCTTCTTAGCAAGGGTGGTAGCAGGCAATAGCAGCTGGGTCCTTGGAGAGGAATCTTGTAGAGACAGGTTGTATAAAATATGTCATGCTGCATAAATTATGTCATGTGGCAGGGACATAAAACTGCTGTGAGTGAGCAGAGCCATGTTATCAGAGATGGAAAGTTAGTGAGGCAGTTTGCTTGGGATCATTCTCCAACGCTGGCTTATAGACGTTTGAGGAGAGGTCAGTTACTGCTGTGTACTGGTAGTCACCTAGTGACTACCAAACTGTGTAGGGGTCTGCCTGTTCCTTGGCAGCCCACAATTAATTGTCACTTGTAAGCCTTGTATCACAAAGACTGTGGTCCCTATAGTAACTACGTGCTTCCCTGTGTGCACGCCATGGCAATGGCCTAAACTGTGTTCATCAGAGGCAGGTTGTACTCTGCTGCATAAGCAGAGATTACTGCGAACACTAGAAAACTCCACATAGTGTGTATGTAATTTGTTCTTTATAGTGGTTTAGTAATACCCCATCAGATTTATTACTTTTCCAGTTAAGTGCATAGCTCACTTCATGGCTGATCTCCATTTCTTGCTGTTTTTTGGCATGGGATTCCTTTTACTTAGAATACATGTGATTCATGGGTTGCAGGCTTTTCTGTTGAAGTGCAATGTGTCTACAGTGGCAGTTGTGACTGCCACCACACTTGTGACTTAATCTACATAAAAACTCACAAGAATCAGTGATATACAAGAAATTCCTACCTGCTGTTTGTGTGGGATTGCCATCTGTTTGGCAAATCCTCATGTGGAAGTCAGATATGACTGAGAAGACCCAAGCAACCTTCTGACACCTGTTTCCCCAGCCACTGTAGTTGCTTATTCCACTTTTTCGTTTTCTCACCAGGTACTGTTGAGATTGGATTTATGGATCTGTATTCAGCAGCTTTCGACTTCTTGCCCAGCACTGTGTGCAATGTAGAATCATTCTTATTGAGTCACCCTTTCTCTTTCCAGGCCCAAATTTTAGGGGTTCATAATTACACCTTAGGAGGTGATCCTGAATTTGGTCACGTCAGTTCAGTCACAGAAATTGATAAAACCTGATTAGTCAGTTCTGGAAAATGCCTTTAATATTGCTGAAAAACACTGAGACAGATTGGCTTTTAATATCAAGCAGCATCTTCTATTTGAGGATCATTCTACATATGTTCATGATTCTCCATGTAAGTGGTTTACAAGATTCAGGAAAAGACTGTGAAAAGTGTCAAAGTGGTGCTTTCTAAAGATACTCCATTTTATCTGCTAGAAGTTCAATATCTTTTAAAGATACTGAGTACTGGCAAGTCATCCATACCGAGCTCATGGTAGAATACAAATACCTTTGGCTCTCTGCTCTGAATCTGTGTATGTGCATAGTTGTTGGGATCTTGCATTCACAGGTTGTCCTCAGCTTCTGTGTGAGATATATTTTGAGCAATAAAGAACAAACATTTTGTAACTTGGTATGTGTAACTTTTTGGGCACTTATAGTAATTTAAAAGATTACAAAATCGTGCAAGAAGACATACAGCCAGGAATTGCTGGTTTGCTTTGGTGCCGTCCACAGTGTCTACATTATAAAAGTGTTTGATCTTCATAAACCTTAGCACAGTTACCATTCCAGAGTTAACTCTGAAGATGCAGAGTCATAGAATAGTTTGGTTTGGAAGGGGCTTTTAAATGTCACCTAGTCCAACCCCCCTGCAATGAGCAGGGACATCTCCCACTAGAAAAGGTTGCTCAGAGCTCTCTTCAACCTGACCTTGAGAATTATCTTCATAGACATCTAGATGAAGCTAGCACAAGATGTCTTCTGCAGCTCTAGTATATAGTGTACATTCTTTCCTGCATGGTACACAGCATGCTGCACCGGACTTCTTTCCTGGAGCAGCGGCCACAATAAATGAAATTAACACAACCTTCTGTAGATGAATGGTATCTCCTGCAACTAAAAGTTAGGGTGTCATCCAGTGGTTTATCCTTCTTAATGGATTTGTTGGATTGCTGTGAGAGGGACATGTTGCTGCCTTTTGTACATTAGAAGTTGTGTTCTCAAAATGGTGTTTAGAGACCTGATATCGAACAAGGGTGAATTACATGTTAAATTTTCAACCATCCTGTTTGACATTTACTCAGCGCTGACAGGAACTTGGGTCAAGATGATGCTTCTGTTTTATTACTAAGCTCTTGTTAATAAAATATTTCTAGAGAAAATCTGTAAAATAGGCTGTTAATTGCATTGACTGTTGTGCTGTGGCCAGCCAGATGTTAGTGATGTGTGTTGTAGCTTTCAGCCTCCCTGTAGATTATTGTTAAGGCACTGCCTCCTTGATTTCATCTGATAATCCACCAAGTAGCTGCAATTTGGAGACAGGTGATGGCCCTGATGTATAGACCTCTGGGTTAGGAATGTCTGTTGGCATTTGTGTGGTACTTTCGAGAAGAGGAAGTGACGTCTTCAGGCTTTATTATTCCTACAGGTCTGTACGCATTCACAGAACTAAGGAGCTTTCTTGGAACATGCACTTTCTCAAAGTATATTCCCATCTGGAAATATTTCATGAAAGATTTCCTTCCTACACTTCTTGCTTTCCTTATCTGACGGTTCTTGATTGGTTGATACAGCTTATGCTTTTTTCCTGGTCATTTTTTTGCTGTGTGCTGTATGATCTTAAATCAGTATGCTTCGAATGACATAACCTGAAAACAAATGGGGACATGTGTCAGTTTACAAGCCTGTTTACACCTCTTGCTTCCTTGTTCAATGCTGTAACTCTAGGCAACAAAGGAGGAGGCAGCAGCTTATTGCATTGTTTGTTCGTGCGCTAAACGAGGCAAAGACAAAATGAGGACATACAATGAATTTGGCAGTAGTATCCAGGACAGAGTGGTTGCCCTCTTCACACTACCAAACTCTCTTGTGTATTCTCTTGAGTTAGAAATTGAAAATGCAGATCAGAATCTTTTGTAGTGAGTTGTGTGCCCCTTGTGTTTTTCAGTAAGGAGGGATGTGCTTGCTTCAGTACAAATATGCTATCCTTACATTTAAGCTACCAGAAGGCCCCTGACTATGTGACAAGAATTACTGTCATGGATATTGCATAACAGTTTATGCATAATGTTTAATGCGTTCTCAGTTGTGTGAAATATGGATGATATTTGAGACATTTTGAATAGTAGTTTAAATTTACACTTTTTTTTTTTTTGAGGCAGAAACAAGAGGTACATTTCTAGTGCTCTTCAATGGCAGTGGAAGAGTTGAAATGGTTACATTTAAAAATTAATGAAGTCCATAGAAGAGGAAAATGTATTTCATAGATGGATTATGGCCAAATCATAAATATTTAAATCATTTCTGGAAGTTAGAAATGCCATGCTGATATTTGAATACCATTGCTGCCACGCTTCTTACTGCTCTGTCCAAGGTGTGTTGCTGCTTGGTATGGAAGGTTGAAACTCAACAGTTTCGAAGAACATTTCTTCTTCTTTAAGATTTGTTATTAAAACCTAAGGCATTCAGGAAAAAATTATTATTTGATGTGTGGGCAACTTCTCGTAAAAGCCAACTCCCATTCTATGTATTTGTTTTCTGACATACAGGACAGCTTTCCAGCTCGGTTTGGAGGAATACATTTCGTCAATCAGCCGTGGTATATCCATGCCCTCTACACAGTTATACGTCCCTTTCTAAAGGAGAAGACACGAAAAAGGGTATTCTGTTTGATTGTCCATTACGTGGCAGTGGTTCAAGCAGGTGTATCATACTCTATTAGAGTAGATATACACAATATACCAGCTTGCTATTGGTGGAAAGCATTTAAATACATTTGCACTGTAAAGAGTATCTTTAACTATTTTGGAAACTTCTACAGTGCATTCCTTTAAGGACACAGTAAAGCAGTGCATTTAAATGTGTTTTGATGTAAGCATATTCTTTCTCCTGGGGTTGTATAAAAATATTGCCAATATTGCTGTTTCTATTAAGATTCTAATCAATTTCCATTACTATTATTTGTGTCTTTCTTTTAAGAAAAGACATAGTGAGTATGAAGTCCTTTCCTCGTGATTTCCTTGTCATTAGCATGAACTAAAATACACAGCTGGTATATAGTAGTTTGCAGACAGTGATTTGAATAAAGCCAATGAAAAGGAATTTTTGTGGATGCATCTGTGCCTAAGCACGAACGGTCTCTGAGATGTTGCTGAATTTGCAGCATTCGCATCAATGCAATTATGTTAGAGCTTGGTGGTGATAGCACAGAGAATGATATTATTTCTGTAGCAGGAAATTTGTCACCCAGGAAAACACAATCAGCATCATGTACAGAGCCACTACAAAGGATATGATGATCCTTTGTTTTTTTTTAATGGGATCAGCTCTCTAAGCAACTCTGCATTTTTACTCCTCAAACAGTCTACAAGGCCACAATGATCCTTGGCATGTAACTGATTTTTACTGACAGATTCTGCTTGAGAGGCCTCTGTTATTCATAGGTTTTGAACTATAGATCACAGTCTTTTATGTAATATCTGTTATAAATATGCAAATGAAAACCCATTTTGCAGGGTTCAGTTGCACCCGGTTGACTACGGCTTCAACAAAGAACATTATAGTGCCAGATATGTTTGAGCCCTTTTTAAGTCAAGTGCTGTATATGCATAACCAGGGAGTAAAGTACAGCTCACGGGCATGTTATAACATTAAAAATAAGTGACAAGGCAGTTGAACATGGGTGCTTATCAGTTAACATCTAAATTTTTATTTAGATGCCTGAGTCAGTTGCATGTATTTTCAGAAACACTGACTTTTTACAACTGTTTTTTTGTCTATACTGAATACATATAAGAAGTATTCAAGTGGTTAAATTTTGATTTAGAGTCCAAATCTTAATGTCAAAATGTGAAAGTTATGCCCAGTACATAAGATTTAAATTGGCTTAAAACCAACAATAAGAGGCAGAACAAATCATTGTGGAAAAAGCCCCCAAACCAAACAGAATTTTCATCAGAATTTTATCAGGCTCATTATTTATCTGCTTTGTTTATCCTGAATTATTTTGTATTTTTGACATGTCTGGTAGATTTGCAACTGATACCTGTATTCCAATAAATGTTAGTACTAGGCATGTATAAAAACAGTTGCTAAGAACTGGAACATTCCGTTAGAAAGGCACCATAAACCAAACTATTTTCACCATTAATATTTGTTCTTTCACACAAGGATAAATTCCTTTCTGTCATGGAAGAACATTGTTGGGTTTGCATGGTCATATTAAGCTTCCTGTCTCCCCAGCTGACTGGAAGATTGCTTGAAATAAGTAATGCAAGACAAGCATGTATTTGGTCTTTTTGTCTTTCATCCTTTTGAATTTAACTTTTGATAAATAGGGGTTATACCCCTGTCAAGGGGTCCCTCCAAGGTGAAGTGGAATGTGAACTGATAGTGCTCAATTGTCTGTGCGCACGCCTCTGCCTATCCTGTGGGGAACAAGAGGCAGTGTACGGCTCCTAGGAGGCAACATCCTACTTTGGCTGCTTCTGTGCTAGTCAATTAAAAAGGTTTGGGCACTGCCATTCCTACTGTTTAATTGTATGGACACTTTCTGTCAGGGCGCTGGCCTGTTCCAGATGGTATTTTCTTAGACATCGCCCAGGAACAAACTGGGGATGGCATGGACCAGTGAGAAGTATTGATGACGTGAGCTTGTTCTCAAGATGAAAGGGTTTTAACCATATGGATGTGAACTCCTAATCCCAAAGAGTGAATGCTGGTCCATCTTACTTGCTAGTCTAAAAACAGCTGCTGTGAGCATTCTGTGCATCCATACCAAAGAGTAGACATTTTCTCCCAGTAGAAAGCCTACAGGTCCCTAGTACCTGTCAGAGAAGTCTGTCCAAATCCAGAGGTGCTCTGTTTCTGGTGCTCGCTGATCACACTTTACAGATATCTGAGGAGAAACAATAAAGTTAAACGTAAATACAAGTATTTATATACATATATATGTCATTATCATAGAATAGTTAGGGTTGGAAAGGACCTTAAGGTCATCTGGTTCCAACCCTCCTGCCATGCATAGGGACGCCTCACACTAGACCATGTTGCTCAAGGCCCTGTCCAATCTGGCCATGAACACTACTGTAAAGCACATGTAAAGCACATGTGAAATTCAGTCTATGAGAACATTGATGGAAAATATCAAATAATCCATTAACTATTCCCTCATTCTTGTCACAGGAATGATTTTACTCTTATTACTTATTTCATATATAGTCAAGTATGGATGGTAGTTCCTCATATATTAAGGAAGAAAATCTTTCCAGGGGAGTTTTCATTACCCTGTACTATTCATCTTATAGAACTCATGGCTGAATACTGAAAGTGAATATGTATTCCTTAATATATATGGTGAATATTGTTTTTGTTTGTTATGTTCTTAATTTATTAACTTAAATCACAGAATTAGGGAGCGCAAATAACAGACAGGCAGTCTGTCTATCTAATCTTCCATCCGTCTAGTTCTCAGACATCAGTTCTTACCCTCCTTAAGCCCCTTGCCCTGCAAACATTTTAAGTCGTTTATGCTTTAATCACTTTGTAGATTTATGAACATAGTATGACCATGCTTATGACAGGGGTGACGTGTGCCTTGGTGGCCATATCTGTTAGCCCAACACAGAAAGAATATTGTAAATGTACAATATCATCTAATAATGATGATGTAGTTTGGGCTTTGTTTTTACCTGCATGTGTACATACAGATATTCCTGCATGGAAATAACCTCAACAGCCTGCATCAGCTAATACACCCTGAGATCCTGCCTTCAGAGTTTGGAGGAATGTTGCCCCCCTACGACATGGGGACATGGGCAAGAACACTGCTTGACCATGAATACGATGATGACAGTGAGTGCAATGCAGACTCTTACAACACTCCGGCAAAGAATGTAGAAAAGGACCTCTCTCCCAAATCTATGAAAAGGTGAGTTAAAGGTATTGTGGTCTTCTAGGATTGCCGTAAAGTTAACATTTGCCTTCCTTTTCTTTCATGAAGCTGCAGGTAGTTCCCTCAGTTTATTGTTATACGAAGACTGTTTTTTTTCCTTTCTTAAGAAAAATCACTGTTGATTATAAGCCATAGAATTGATTATTATCCATGCGAGTTGTGAGCTCAGAGCAGCTAATTATTTCTGTGGTGCCATATAAGTAGTGTATGAAGTAGTGTTTGGAATAAGCTGGTATCCCACACCAGTGTGCAGTACATGTAAGAGAGACAATGCTAGTTGGAGTGAGACTTGGCACAGATGGTAAATTGCAGCCAATTATCCAGCTGGGTGGTGATGATAACTCTTCCCTTCATCATAGCCCAGTGCCTGGTATCCACCAACTTGTAGGTGCCAGGGCATTTACAGCATGTGAACATACTGTAAACATGTCAGTCACAGTGACTGCATGCAGAAAATGTGATGAGGAGAACCAGGACAAAAATCAGTACCTTTGTTATACTTGAGTCTGGTAAACATCCTGGCATTATTATATTCTATTTGAGAAGATATAGTATAATTGCTCGCTGCATTTTACCATTCAAAATAAAGGAAAGTATAGGTAGAGGTTAGTTACCTCTCCAGTAACTACGGAAGCAATGAGATGATTGACTTGGGAGGGGTAAACCTGGCCCAACCTTTCCAGGGCAGCAGAAAAGAAAGGGGAAAACTTACAGCAACGTGATAGAAAAGGTTGAGCTGACCAGCAAAAGACGCACTGCAGCTGACAGAGGGTAGGCCTAGCAATGAGTCAGAAGAGAACAAACAGGGCACAAACCAATATATAAAGTCATTAAAATAAGGTATGAATATGGTATCCTGAGAATTCAGTTTCAGGAGATGGCATTTGATGTAAAAGGGAGAGAGACTCTGGAAGCAGATAAAACAAGGCAAAATATTTTCAGACAACTCAGCCAGGAAGATGATTTTGACTGGAAAATGTTGCACAGATTGGGGAGGACAGTACAGTTTTAAAGGAAGATATTTTTGGGGAACTAGGGAAGAGATAACAGGAGATTGCTGTAGGAATAAAAAAGGAAAGAAACAGTGAAATTTAAGGATTTTGTGTTGCAAAAAAACCTACAATGCCTTGAAAGTGGGAGATAGCAAGACACTGGGTGGGAATGAGCTAGGATAAGAAGTTAAAAATTGTCCTGAAACCATATGGTGCAGATGTAATTAATACAAGTAACAGAGAAAATGGGACAGTGAAGAGCCAGAGGAAGGGGAAAAGTGAGCAATGCGTTTATATGTGATTTGCATGTAATAGAAGAATTACGATATAATAGAGAAGCTGCCTTGCAGAGAAAGGTGGAATTTCAGAGCTGAAATGCAGAAGTTTTACTGTTTCAAAATGAAGTCATTAGAGTGAATCGCTTCATCCAGGGATGCAACCAAAAATCATGAGAACGCCTGAGAAGACCCCTTGGAGCAGACTTTTTCAGACTATGAGCAGACAAACTACTTTCCATTAAAAAATAAACTGAAAAAAACCCAACCCAAACTTGAATTCAGCACCTGATGGGTTGGTTTTCTCGGTTTAAAAACAGTTAGTGTTATATGTTAGTACAGAAGGTTGTTAGTAAGTAAAAACCTATGACACTGAAAACCTATGACATTGACTATGTCAATGAAAAGTGCTTAACTTGGAACAAATATCACAAGCATCTAGCAGATCTTCAACAATTATTTTATTTTACTTGCCTTTTTAAAAATATTTATCTGAAAGAATATCCTTCTTGAACCAAAATAGTTCTGAGTATTCATTTCTTTGTTACTCATTTTGCCCCATATGCTATATATGCTGACATTCCTCCAGATCTTGAACTTTTGGTGAATTGGATGAACTCTACTTGAAAGGCAGTTTGATAATGGGGAGGGTGGTGGAGATAAGCAATTATTCCCATCTGTAGCACAGACCTCTGGGGAGAAAATGTTCACCTCAGGAGGCACCAGGTAGCTGTCTCAGCAGTCAAGTTTAGCCTGTGGCTGTGTCCACCAGTGGCTCTCATGGCTGAGGAATTCAGCTGGAGACCTGCCATCCTTTTCTCACCCAGCCCTGTAGGGCAGATGTCTGTGTTGATCAACTTCGCAAATGTCTGTGTGTGACTTTGGTCCCTTGCCTCTGCTATGGGACTCTGTAGTACAATCCTGTCCCACTGTGTTTTGTGAGAATTTATTCAGTAATGTTTGTGAAATTATTTGAAAGATGCAGACAAAAGCTGCTGTAGACTTACACAAATGTTTTTCCTTTTACAAACTTTCATTCATAAATTGCTGCTGAATGGAATGAAACATAGTAAATGCTCATTTAAAACTGAATCAAAATTATTTCTCTTTCTTCTTCAAGGCACTAAGGCTCCTAAGCTTGCAAGCCATAGCTCAGGTTTTGTTCAGTTCCATTTTCACATTTGCCTTGGCATCAGGGAGTTTGGAAGCCCCAGGAATTTATGGACAGAACTGCCTCACTGAGAATTTGAGGCCAGTTTTCCAGCCTTTGTGGCTCCCCTTCAGTTCCCTGGATGAGAACTGGAAACCTTTGCTGCTCAGACATTGGCAGCTGAGGAAGAGGCTCAGCCTCCTATTACTACTTACATTCAGTTCAGAATCTTTGAAATTAGTATGCTTCCATAGCATTTTTTATCTTGATGAACTGGATTTTCCAGGAGTATAGCTTCCCACCAGCAAATTTTCAATCAGCTTTGCATTGTCATGGTACCATGTGAAGATTTTTTTAAAAAGGCATTTTAAATTCAGAGATTTGACAAGTGTTCTAGATGAGGGTTATGGTACAATTTTAATTGAAAAGTAAATTTTAACAAAGTTTATCACAAGACCATCAGATTTGAGAAGCTAATTTTCTTCACTTAGTATTAGTAGGAGAATGTAGTATTATCAGAAAATGTCCTTGTGTTTGAGTTTTCATCTAGGCTGTAATTCAGATGGGGTTTTGTGTTTTTGAAGTTGTCTTTAGATTTTTTTGTAAAAGACCAAATTGTCTCCTGCTAGCAGCATCATTCATTGGGTTTTCATAGATGATAATAGTTTAGAAGAGTAAGCAACTGACTCTGTATGCATATCTTAGGAGAGGTCAGTTTTCTCAGTGCTGTACCCCTCCAAATGGACAAATCTGTAGCAACAGTGCACTTCCACTGATCAAAAATAGGTGCCTACATTGTAGAGGCATACGTATGCTCTAGCTAACCCAAATCATCTTTACAGAAAGGAAGAGAAATAGGCATGAGATTCTAGCATGAGATTCATCTCACTGAAGGAAATGTCTAAAAGAGGTTGCTTTTACTGTACCCCAGAAGTGTCTGCTTTTTGACAAGCTGAGACATAGGTGATGTAAGACCTCATATTAACACTGTAGACTTTGTTTTTACTGAAGCATCTTGATTTTGCTGGAGGTTGGGGTTTCCTCTTTTTCCCTCACATATAGTGCTGAATCAGAGAACCGGGGAAAATTTTACAATCGTCATTGAATTTGCCTTTACCAACCTTTCCTGTTCTATTTAGTTGAGCTGGTAAGTGAGTTTGACAGATAGGTCCACTGCTCCATAAATTCTACTGGCCATGGCAGGATTTCCTAGGGCTGGCTTAGGATGTCCCACTGTTGCATTGAAGTGCTATTCAGAAAAGGAGTAACTTGTGCTTCCAGCTAACACATGCCACTAATTGCAGTGTGCCATTAGCCATGCAGTGTGCCATTAGCCAGCTGGGTGGCTGAATTGTGCCTTCTTTACCAGCCTGGTGTCATATAACCTTCTGGTAGAGAGGTTCAGTGCTTAAGTCAGTACAGAGGACAGCTTACTTTGTCCTCTGTTGGGTGCTGAAGAAAAGAGGATCCATTTTATTCTACCATTTGCTCCTATATCCACAAACAAGCTTTTGAAGCTATGCAGTCACTTCACGAGGGTATTTTCTAACCATTTGCAATGATCAGATGATTGAGTAATGCTGTGCCATTATTTTTAAGCCCTGGCAGAAATTAAAATAGACAAAAGAAAGCTGAAATTTACCCTCATTTGTCTTGATCTAGAAATATCAAATAAACTTGTTATCCCTCTGCAGATCTCAGTCAGTTGTGGATCCTGGAGTGCTGAAACGCATGGATAAGAATGAGGAAGAAAACATGCAGCCTTTGCTTTCACTTGACTAGCAGTTTCTGAACATTGGACATGAACTGAGGTGGAAGGCACTGCCTCTCAGCAACAAGCAAACCATTGGGAAAGAGTACCAGCTGGAATCCTATTTACTTATGTTAATGTAGCATGATGGCAGCAGGCAGCAGGTTTTACTATTCTGCCTGAATTCTGGATGCACTTGGGTGAAAAAGAAAAGGAGAAAAGAAGAAAACTAAAATGAAAAATAAATAAATAGGAATCAATTTATTCTGTAAGTGCCAACTTGTTTGTAAATACAATATAATCCTCCAAGTCGACTTTGTAAGTTATAGTACACAAATGCTATGGAAATGAATGACTATTAAATATGTCAGTGAAGTGCACCGTAAAAAGAGAAGAAAATATGTGTGAGCTCACACATGCACACAGATACATGCAGAAAAAACACATACCGGACAAAGAAAAATATCAAAGCCAGTTAAATGTCCTTCTCATAGGAAGCCATATTTCAGCTAGTGTATTGACTTCTGTTTTGTTTTCTCTCTTGCAATGCTCACATAGTGTACGAGGATAAAGAAGGAATGTAAGAACTTAGAGATGCTGTAATCAATCAAATATGTCCTAAGCATAGGAATTTATTTCCAAAATAACGTTATGGTTTAGGACTGTGATTTAGCATCAACCATGTAGCATTGTGAAAAAGGTAACAGATGAGCTGGAAACAACTCTTTGACAGCTTTGGTTTTGGCTGTATGGATCTGTGAGGTTTCTTCCTTAACTTTTCATTTACAGTTTGCAAATAACCTGGCTTGTTACCCTAATCTGGGTGTTGTCTTGTGGGACACATTGGAGTTACTTCTCTTGCATTTTGGGTGCACATCAAGAATTTTTCCAGAACTCTGTTCTCCCTTGGAATGAGAAAGTAGTCTTCTAAATACAGCGTAATATCCGATATTTGAAGTAAAGCGTGACAGCAGAGATTAATAACTGAATCCTGTGCACTGGGAGACTGGATACATATATATATTTTTCCCAATCTCTGACAAGCATACAAGGTGACATTGTTAGACAAGTATATTTAATTGAAGGTTTATACAAGAAATCATACCTATTCAATGTACTTAGATATATTATAGATTGTATATTGAGACAATGTCATTATTAATAGAGTAAAACTTTCCATAGAACAACAGCATCCCACTCCAAGCAAGGATTAATATGAATAAGTTGTAGTCAAACATCTCAGCCTATGTGTTTAGGACACTTTTGTTTTGGTTGTATTGTAACTGTATATACTGAACATGTGCCATACTAGAGAAATACATTTTACCTCAAAAGGGCAGCAGCTTTTGCTAGGGATTAGATAAATCACCTGAACCACAGGAACCATGTCATCTTTGTGTGCTGGTACATGTGCAGCCTGTTGTATGCTGAGGCAAGAATGACATTTTGTATTAGAACTTATTTCTGCAATCAGAGTGAGAAGACACAGGGTGCCCACCAAGACATCTGAATAGACAGGTATTGTAAGACCACATCTTACAATAATGCAGGGATTACTTAAGAATGTACTAGCCACGGTGGAGGAGACAGCTCAAAGCACCCCTGCCTCCCAAGCACCTGAGTTTAAAGAATTTCTTCCATCACATCAGTGATTGCTGAAGTTTTGGTCACTGATTGTAGGTCACCTCTCCTCACCCAGGATTATTGTAGCTGTAAGATTTAGTAGGTTGGGTTGAATTAAGTGAGAGAGTGAAATCTTGGAAGTGTGTCATCTCAAGAGTTTAGCTGTAACTTCTGTGGTGTCAGTTTGGTATTTCTCAGGGCTGAGAGAACCCTGTCTCTTACAGCATCATCCTAGATTAGCCCAGGCAGCACACTGATAAAGCTTTCCTACGTGACAGTTCATTAGCAACAGTGATAGTGTATGCCCTAACACACCACTGCATTTAAAGAACTTTAATTAAGGAACTAAACAAGTCGTTGCCTTTCTGCTCTTCTAATTTCAAGATACATGTTATGAAATGCAAAGAGAAAAGATATGGAGCATGAACATCTTTTCAGTCTGTCCTACAAGTTTTCAGTAGTAGAAGTGATTTTAACACAACTTCTATGGAGAAGAGAGACTTGAGAGACTTGAAAGATTGACGAATTATTATTTACTATTTTATTCAGTCCTATTTTTCACATACCTTGTAACATCGTGCTGGATATGTGCGATTTGTCTCTAAGGTTTGCATAAGTGCTGTGTTTGAATGTATGGTGTATATGCCCACGCTTATGGTTAGTAGAATAGTATGTTGTCATCAATCTGATTTTTAAATCCTCATCAGATAAAACTCTAACATTGCTAGAAATTTTCTCCTTGTAAGGGCTTCAGGATTTGGTCAGTATCCCATACGTATGCAAACTGTGACTCAGTGGTGATCAAAATCTTCATGGATGCTTTTAGATACATGGGCCAAATCTTGGTGCAAACCAGCACAGCACTGACTTCAGAGTACATGAGCTCTCTGGTCAGAAAATATAAATGCCTCTTATGTCCCCACAGAGCATCTTTGTAGAAAAGTGTATCTATCTGCTCAACTGTATGAAGCTTAAAATTTGTTTTGAAGCTTATAAATTTATTTGTTTGCAAGTCCTTTATTTATGCACTTAGGTGTAATTTATGTAATGTTTTCTGATGACTGATTTCAACTTCAAGTTAATGAGTATTAATATATTCTTTCCAGAAAGTGAAAGTAGGATATATTATAATTTTGTGTAACTGGGACCTCATCTTTCACCAAGAACAAAACCTACTCTTTCAACAAGATCCTCACTGTTAAAGAGTTGGGCTACAGATCTTGGCTGCAGCTTTTATTTCACTGACGCAAATTCTGTCAGTGGTAACTGCAGTTGTGACTTTGGATAAGAATATGGCATTTCTTTTTTACACATCAGGGTACATAAAGGATTTTTGCCTTTCCCTTGCTTCTTGTAGAAAATCTTTATAGATAGGTCAATTTTTAACAGATTAAATTTGGACTGATTTTTTTCCAGTCTTTATTGTTGTAGGAATCAATGTCTAATTTTTATAGCAGAATTGAAATGCTAAAAATAGAATTCAAATGCTTGGGAAGGATTCTTCTTAATTTCTTACCTTTGTTGTATACTGGGTAAATAAACCTTGTTGTAATTATGCATGCTAATATGCATAGAAAAAAAAATCCTGCAATGTGAGTAACTTAGTGGAAAAACTGGATACACCTCTCAAGTGACTAAGAGAAAAAAGAAAGGGGGAAGGGGAAGTGAGGAGAAGAGGAAAAAAGTGTAAAATCAATGGTTTCAGGCCTTTGGCAAGATCTAGAAATAACCCCTCACAGGGTGTCTCTTCAATGAAGCAAATGTTTAAAAATGCATAGAAGAATTATGGAAACTTCTATGTCCAATGCCTTCCTCCTGTAATCAGAGATGTCAATAGTCTCTTGGCTCTCTAAAGCCACGTAATCAGTCCCTCTATGCTCCAATATATACATAGGGTTCCAATAGTTATTAGTTGTAAAATAGTTTAAGATGTCTTTGCAGAAATGTAAATTTACTGTATAGCATATTTAAAAAGATGTTTTGCACTCTATAAACATGCTATGCCTAAATACAAAAGATATTTGTAAAGACATACATAAACTAAATAAGGAATTAAAGAAAATAGAAGGGACCTGAGGAGGTCATTCATTCATATGTGGAGGAGCAGGTTTGCTTCAGTGTCTCAAAGAACTGTTTTAGCTCAGTACCTTGCATGGAAAGCTCTTTGTATTATTTAATGTTTGTATTATTTAATTAGAAAAGCCTAAGCACATCTGACAAAATTGTAACTTGACAGTATTTTGTTTACGCCTTTTATTTACCTGTTTTGTTTGGGAAATTCAAAAGTTTGCAAAGTGTCATAAGAACTATCATTTAGAATTACCTGGGAAAAACTTTGCAATAAGCTTTGGTCATGTCCCTGTCAGTATATTGTTTCTGTTACTATCAGTCTATGTATTCATCAGGATTTTTGAAAAAGTCATGTTTGAAAGAGCACGGAAGAGAGGAAAGTTCAAAATCAGGCTTCAGGATTTTCTGAAGAATATTAAAATAGTTTTGGGAGGATGTGCTGAATTTGGTTTTAGTAATCTTTGCTTGCCTATGGGGAATGTCCTGCTGAGCTATCAACGGCATTGGGTGCCAGGACAAATTTGGAAGACAAATGTCAATGTGAAAGGCAAGAGTAAATGTCTCAAAGGATTGTATTGAAAAATCACTCAATTACATGGCTAGCTGTATCACGTCCTTCTGAAGACAGGAATTTTACAAGTATTTGTGGTGCTGAGAATGGTACTTTTGTCTCCTATTTCTCAGGTAGCAAATCAGAAACACAGCCAGTTAAAGACATTAAAATCTCAATGGAACATATTCACATTGTGTTTATGTATGCCAAAAAAAATGATACTTTGATCACTCAGTTTGGTGTGAACTGCAGGACAAAATAATGTGTCCCTAATTTGTGTGAGAAGATTGTCTGGTTCTTCAGTGATGCCTAGTTTCTTTAGAAACCTACCTAAACATTTTACTATGAGAATTTTACAAACCAGGGGTGATCTCCCTTCCTGTGGAGTTAAACCTGAATGTATATTTTACCACTTCTGCTAAGGAAATAGTAAACAGGGAGTTCTTCCTTTAAATTAAATGCTTTTCTTCCTGATATAATTGAAGAAAAAAAGGTAGTTTTTTTCTTCAGAAAGAAGAAAAGAAGACCCCCAAAATGACATCTTGGATACATTCTGAACTTGGTCAGGAAGGATCTCCTTTTGAGGGCCTTGAAAGTTATTTATTGGGTATTAACCATACAAGGAACACTGGCATTTTACTTAGAGGCATGCTTAAGTGGCCACAAATGAAAGTGCAATCCATGTAGATAGAACTCCACATCCTGTATTGCCTTGTAACCTTAAAAGATTACATCTCAAGGGTCTGTATTTAGCACGTTGACTTGGACATACCTTCTAGTCTGCATTTCAGCTTTCAGTTGTGTGGGAATTTTTTTCCTGTCAACTTTTGGGATCTTAATTTTTCCCCTTCCTGTGGGTCTGTTGTCACAAAATGGCATTGACCCCTGTTAGATTGCATGATTTCCAGTGATTTTGTTGTTTAAAAATAACAACCTGTGGTATGCTGGACAGTACTGAAGTTCAAAGGTAAGTCACAAACTTCCTATACTTTGTTATGCATTTTCCAATGGTGTTTGTATGTAAACTGCTTTGATTTATAGCAGATATGTCAGACACACATGATAGGAGCTTCGAAAGAAAAAAGAGAAGTTTCTGCAGTGAGATCAAAATATGAGTTGATGGTATCACTGTGGAATCCAAATGGATTTGTTAAAACATGGCCAAAGTATTTTACCTGTGAGGGCTATGGTCAGCCAGCTCTATTGTTTCTGAATCAGTCACTTACAACATGTCCTCTCTAATAAATGTGTAACAAGGCTTCTTTTTGCTGTTAGCAGAAAATTCACTACCAGAGAATTGGCATATCTGTCAGTTTGCAGCAGTCAAATGGTGGGGGTTAATTAGGATTTGTATTTGATATGGAAATGCTTCTGTGATCCCTTAAAGAGGCTGTCGCATCAGCAGCAGCACACAGCAGTGCCTAAAGGCAAGCATCTCAGATCAGGTCCCTTGGTTAATAAAAATTTAAGGGGAGATAGAAGCAAGGGAAAAGATAATAGAAGATGACAAAACTCTATAATTAAAATAAAAAACAGAAGCAAGCCTGCAGTGGAAAGCCTATGAATGGCAAAAATGATGTGAGTGAACTCGTATGAGCACTTCCAAGAAGCCAATCAGTAGCCTGTACTGTGTTCCCTGTCTATGTTATGAGCAGAGTTTCCATTTTTCACACAGTCTACCTTGTTTGGCCATTATGGAATTTCCTAAATCTTTCAAAAAAGCTTGAGTTGCCGTGACATTGTAGGTGCAGTTTGTGAACATGGTTTAATGGATCAGTGCATGCCACCAGATCCTCACCCCTGCCTGACTCAGTCCTTGTACCCGATGGAACGTGTGAAGTGCCATGTCCTGACTGACTGAAGAAGTCATGCAGGGAGAGAAGGAAAGGAGTCACATCCCATAAGGTGGGAGTTCTGTTGAGAAAACAACAGGGAGTTGGAGTGAATTGATCAATCATTTTAATGTAATGGTGGGGAGGCTTTCACTTGCTCTGTGAGAGAGGATTTACAAACCTCACCATACATCTGTCACCAGAAAGTTGAGACACTATCTTTCTCTCTTTCCATCACAAGCTTGGTTTTGACATATTTAAATCTGTTGTACATGCCAAGCCTGAACTGCCTCTGTTGCTGCTGTTTCCATAGCGGCTCTTGGGATGTAGGTATCACATAGCATGCAGGAGCTAGAAGCTAATGTTCACCAACCCTTCTGTAGGAAGCGAAGGGAGGGATGTATTCTGCAACTCCTTGCTGCAGAAATAATTTTGGGGCAGAATTCAGTGCTTGCTTGGAATAAAGCCTGTCTTGCCCTGACATCAGTATCAGTGCCCACTCTGTGTAGGCAGCAGTGAGTATAAGCAGTGTGAGAATACCCCCTGCACACCTCAGCATCTTTTGCTAATTGTGCTGCCCTCAAGCTTTAACTGGTGATCTGTGTCCTGTGTCTTTAAACAGTTCTGCTGGTGATGTCAATTGTAGCCATTAGTTACTCAGAGTGGAGATGATTTAAAAGAAACTGACAACTTTAAGCATTACACTTAATGTCTAAAAATATTAAAATGATGATTGTTACAAGTTATGCCTAAGTTTATGATAACTTAAAGAGTTTCAGGGTTTGGTTGCGTTGCATCCTTGATGGGACTTAGTGTACAATTGCTTTCCCTTAAATATGGTTTTCTCTGAGATTACTGTGCATTTTTCACACGTCAGTGGCAGAAGGAATTAATTAATAGAAAATGTGATTCTAAAATGACGAATATATTCAGAAGGGCGCAAACAGAATACCTGACTCTTAAAAAAAATAAATGTTTTGTAGTTAATTAGCGTTCAACTTGACAAGAATGTCTCTTTAAAACCGTTTGGTTCTCTAGCTCTCTTTATGGACTGCTGTGTGGAAAGTATCCTACAAATCTTTCTCAGCTCTGCATCCTTTCTTCTACCCCTTTACAATTAACAACATTCCGTCTTCTGTACATGCTTCATACTTTATGAATAACTTGATAAAATTGTAAAAAAACCCCAACACCCTGATAATCTGCAGACTAGAGCTTGACAACCACTATTTTAAATATTTCCCTTATCCAAATTTCTGGTAATAAACAGGGTGAAATGGAAAATAAGAACAACAGCTGATGTCATCATAGAGGAATACAAGAAAGACTCTGGTTAGGAGTCCACACAGGTGTGGATAAACAATCATCTGAGACAGCTCTTACGATTTAAGATGTTGCCTTCCCTGACTATTAATTATCACTCTTCAGGTAGGGACTGCTGTCCCAGCATTCAAGCAACAGCAGATTATGGAAATACTTCTGTCCCAGTGTAGGTTGTGCACGACTCATGCTAACTGTTGATTCTGCAGTCATGGTAATGTACAAGCACTCACATAATTTGTTAAAACAAGTTTGTTACGAGAATAATGATAAATGGCTAGTTGTGGCGGCATTTAAAATTGCTAGATTGGCTACCTGTGCCTTAAGGCTCTTGTGGTCTGTAGTACTTGCATAGCAGTAACCACTGAATACAGGTCATTTTGCATGCAGCAATCTACTTTGGAGCCTTATGGGAAAAAAACTATAGCACCACATAAAAAAATAAATTACAGAAGTAATTTGAAAACAGTGCTTGTATCCTCAGGATAAAATTTGTTTGTTTCTCAATTTAGTATTGTTAGGACTCAGGGGGTCTGAGATTTGTAAAGCCTGGACAAGTCTATCAATGATGTTCTCGCTATGTATAGTTTCAATAACAGTTTGCTTTTCACAACTTGTTGTCAGTTTGAATTTTATTTTTGGACCTAATCAGATGCTTACTTTTGGTCTGTTGTGTTGCAACCTACAATCTGAAGATAAATCGACTTTGTGAAATATGTCACTCTTTATATTGTATATTTAAATATCATCATTTCTCTGTGATCAATGGGCTGCTTTGGAGAGTACTACTACTATAAATCATTGGCAACTGAGGAAGAATGGCATTCTGTTAAATAAAATATGACCAATGAAAATTAAAATACATATATATTTTTGTGTTTGTACATGGAAGTGTTTGTCTGGCTTGCTTGTACTAAAATATATATGGAGGACAGTTAAAAACTGGATTAACTGTACTTGATTTTTATCAAGGTTTTGAAAGAAACATGAGAAATATCAGAATATAAGTTATTTTCTGGTCAGACTGAGTGCCTCTTTCTGCACAACAGTAAATTTTAGGAAGCCAATATATTCCGCATTTACAATAGTGTTCTGAGTTGTCACTTCTTGAAAGTCTGCAGGTCATGAATGTCCTCACAGATGAAGATAATGCAGAGATGTAGCACATTTTCCCCTCAGATATTTCCTGCTCTTCTGCTGCTTAACTTCTTCTGTACTATGTTCCCTAGGACCATCTGGAGTTCATTGACTCTTCTAATGCCACATCAGGGGAAAGGGTTATTAGCCCCCCACTGAGATGTTACTTTCTTCAGGGAACAAAAGCAAGAGCTTTCTATTTCACACATAATCTCAGTTGTATATTCAAATGTATTCTTTGTGCCAATTCTGGAGGGTTTATATTCCCAAGAACTACAGATTTCCCAGTTACTGTGTTGAAAAAATATCCATATTTTGTCATCTACATGGGAATGGAGGCCTTCAGCTCCCAGGCACTGCATTCTGGTATACATTATATAAATCACACTTCTCTTCATCCATCAACTGAACTGTTGAAAACTCTGGACTTTAGTAGCCGAGAAAGTGCACATGCAGCAAAAATACGTCACACTGTCAAAATGGAGATCTTGGGCTTTTTTAGCGCTCTCATTCTTTTCAGAGCCATAACTTTTTAAGGTTTGTCTATTGTGAAAAGTTTAACAAGTTGCCTCTTCCCAAAGTTACAGAAAAAAAATTCTTAATGAAGAAAACATTAATGGAGGTGCTCCAGTCCCCTGATCATCCTTTTGGCCCTCCTTTGGACTTGTTCCAACAGTTGCATGTCCTTTTTATGTTGAGGACACCAGAACTGCACACAATACTCTGAGTGAGGTCTCACGAGAGCAAAGTAGAGGAGCAGGATCACCTCCTACATTATTATTATTAGATCCTTTTAATGCTCATATAGCATAAACTTCAAGGAGAAATAAATAATCTTGTTTGCAGAAAAAAAACCCAAAACCAAACCAGAAAAGAAATGTGGAACTGGCATACTGCAGCTTACATTGATCTTTCTTGATTGAATTCCTCATACACTGACTTTCTTTTCTTCTTATAAAAACCCTGTAGCCATGCATTTCAGCCCAAGTGTTTGGAAAAACCCTTGCAAAGATACCTGTCAGATATATAGTCTCTTTGTGTTATGGTTTGCAGTTACTTTTTGATATGACGGTCTTCAAGCTCCAGAATTAAGGAAAGGGGAAAAGGAATATATTGCCTAGTAATTCATGTAAATCAGCTGATTTAATGAGAAAGCATGCTTCGGAAAAGTGGATTTAGCCTTGCGTCAATGTCTCACTATGAGAAAACTGCCTCATTATAAGGCTTAGTAAAAGTCAGAGGCAACTGCACTGCAGTGTGGATTAATTAAAATTCAGGCATTAACTGAGATTGACCTCAAGTCATAATTCCTGTGAGTAACATCCTTTGCCACTTGTTTTTGTTGAGGATCTGACAGAGGTTTTCAGAGAAAGTGAGAATGTGACCTACTACCATTTCTTCTTCCTTTCTTTAAGTTCTCTCGAGATCATTGCCTTGAAGTTTCTCTGCTAACTAATGTCCCTGCATTATGAAGGGAAGCAGATGGATCTACTATATAAGAATTTCTTTAGTCTTCACTTATTGGTGGTTCCTGTCTGCTAATTTTTTCGATGCTGAGGTGTTTTCTGTGTTAGAGCTTTTTTGTGGGTGGGAAAGAGGGTAAATGATTCCTTTTTTCCATTTCAAGGCAATTCATCAAATGAAGTTTCTATAACCCCACAGCTGCAGACATTTATTTTTGACTGTTTTACACTCCCCTTCCCAGTTTATTATTCCAAGATACTCTGTTTGTAATGATTAAATATAAGCACCTCAGAAATGTGTACTGATGCCAATTTTCTGCCTAGTTTCCCTTTCCTAGAAGCACCTTATCAGTGCAATATAAAGCCCAGGATGATAGCAATTTACACCTCTGCAGAGACAATAAAACGCAAATAGCTTGGTTTATGTGGAGTATTCTCGACAGGAAATAATTAGTTTTACCTTCTCATCATTTTCCCTTGTTCAAAAAATAAAAAAAAAAAATTACACTGACTACTGTTTTGTTTTGTTTATATTTATTTATTTATTTATGAAGCTTAGATAAGAATTTATCTATTACAAATGCCTATCAAGGAAAGTTGAGTATTTGTTGGATAATGCCTACTGAAGAGGTGCCTGCCTGCTGCTTTTCATCACTGCTTGTTTGCAGAGTGACATTTGTGGGTTTCAGATTGCAGAAGTGAGTTTGTGTTATGAGCTCAACTCACTAAACAATGTGGGGCCATACAGGCCAGATACAGCACAGCTCCTTCATCTGGATTTGAGATACACAGACCTCTATTTTATAAATGGTACTTTATATGAGTTTTAATTTCTGTGGGAATTTTGTAACATAGCCTCACTGAACAAAACTACTGCACCATAGGGAAAAAAATATTGATGCCATCAGAGAAGTGATATTAGGAAGGCAGAGAATAAAACTCTCAACTTTTCCAAGCTGAAAGAGTTTCCCAAAGGGGCTTTTTATTTGTGAGGAAAACTACCAGAGGCTTGTAGCATTACTGGTATTGGTTTTAATGTTCCAGTTTCCAGTGTTTCATTTGCCAGAGAATTTTCATTAAAATGATTTGTCTTTGATCTTCCTTCGCAAAATGGCTTTGATTTAAAATTGATTTTATGAGAGTTTATAACGCACAACTAAAATGGTTATTTTTTTTAATCAAAACCACTATGCTGATTATTAACATGAAAGTGATATTATGAGTCTGAATTATTAACAATATTGGTTTTAAGGAAGTCTCAGGTCATGTTTTGTTCTCAGGTCATGTTTGGCTCTATGTCAGAATAAACTCAAACGGCAAACTACCACAGTTTCTCATGGAAGAGAAACTCTTAGATTGAAGCTGCTTTATCTGTATAAGTTTTCTGTCAGTGAGTCATAGATAGCAAATATATATTGGTTCCTTTCACTGATTCAGTCAAACAAGATTAAAGGCAACCGGATGCTATAAGTCACTTGTTGATCTACTGAGCTAGAAAAATAACCATATCATTAACTTCCATCTTAAAAGGTAGGACTAATCTTCTTTAAAGTTTAGTTCATGCTTGCACCTGCTCTATAAATTAAAGCAACTCATCCCTCAGCTTTATTACCTCCATGACATCCACAGAGGTCCATAATTCCTGAGCACAGATGATTAATATCCCTCTATTTGGATTCCTTACTATAGACCAGCATTAGAGATCATCAGATACTGCCTGTATCTGCATGAGGAGGCAGGCAGGATGGGAGGGGACTGTTTTAAGCCTTCAGGTTTTTTCCATTATGAAGCTTTTCTTTCCTTTCTTTCCCTGTTCTCGGTGAGACTGGTCAGAGTTTGTCAAAACAGCTCTTTCTTACTTATGCTTTTGGGATTGTGTTCATTGTTTACTGTAATTTGGTTGGCTAGTATCAGTAACATAGACCTCTGCTCTGAGCAATGACTTTATGAGAGAATGGAGATACAGCTCTGATTCTTGGCCCACCAGTCTGCAGAGGACTTACTATTTGCTGCTTGCACTGGTCAGCAGACAATTATTTTGGTACTCACTAGTTCTGTAATTGAAAATTACATCTATCTTTGTATGTACAGACTTTAAAGGAGGCAAAAGAGCAAAAGGAAAGTGAGAAAAAGATGGCAGCAAAGCATTTAGAGAATTAGGATACCAAATTCGGTGTGTGAGCTGCAGCTTTACTCTAATGCTATGATTCTATGATGGCCAGCTGTGCAGTCAGTCACAGAAATCTGGAGATAGACCAAGATGTGTATGGCTCTCCTTCAGAAGGGACAGGGTGCATATCTAGAGCCAAAGCCTGCATATTGTTGATGTATCTGAATTTACACTTTTTCAGAATGACCAAGAGTATCATCAGAAGAGCCTGAAAATCAGCGTGGCCAGGCAGTATCTATTTCAACAGGAATCAGGACTTAGAGGTCTGAGTTTATATCAGAATGGGAGTTTGCTCCTCTGTCAGTTTTAAAAGCCCTCCTTTATGTTTTTTTATAACTGCCTGAGCTTGTAACACTTCAAATAGCTCTTGCCCTCCTTCACATTGGTACACTACCTTCCTCTGGCTCCAGCCATGCAATTGTCTGTACTCCTGAGTACATGTTGTACCATCATCCTGTCACATCTCCATGGAGGGTGGATGGTTACAATGATTACTCTGCAGATTTGACCAATATTTTCTTGGTTTGTTAGGAGGATTCTGTGGTAGGGCCACCTAAGGCTAATGAACAAAAAACAAATGGTGTCAGTAGTGGTTAAAAGATAACTCAAAGAATTAACACCAGGAAAAGAAAATGCTGTACACAAGCTACTTTATAAATGTCGAACCTTCTTAAACAGAAGCAGCTGGTAGCTTCCCTATTGTGAATACCAGGCTTTTTAATTGGAAATCAATCATTCCTTCTATGGGAATCCATTAGAAATTGCTAATCGTAGCAATCTATTTCACCTCACTAATATTGTTTGCAGCAGTATGATCTCCTGGACTTGTATTTATCAATGATTTAGGATGGCTGGATCTTTAAAAAGCATTCATTATCTGTACTCCTACTGTGTTTAAATTCTTGCATAAAGACACTGTATATTAATCATAGTTTTTCTCTGGGATTACAGGGAACAAACTTGGTATGTTTAGGAGCTGGCTTAATTTCATGCTAGAGGAATGAGCATGTTACCCATAAATAAAAATGCAATGGTAAATACAAGGGGAGGAAGAATTTACAATAACAGCACAGGTCCACATGATTTTGTGGCTCCTTTGAGAGGATCTGCATTATGTTTCCCATCCCCATGACATCAGCCCATGGTCTCTCATTCTGTCTCTCCAAAAAGGATTCAGCAGAAGAGCAGGCTATAGCTTGAGTTTCCAGCTTGGATGGCATGGAGCTCCTGGAAGAACTGGAAGGCTACAGAGGAGAACTCAAAACATTTGTTTTGAAGAACAATAAACATTTTATGTCCTGACATATCTTTAGCTTTCACTGTGATCATAACCTCCATGCACTTCTCTCTCTCCTTGAATGTGAAGGCAGTGCCCCCTTCCAGCAGGGTAGAGAAGGTCATCCTCATCTCTTGCCTGCTTTAGGAGGAGAACAAGAGTGTGTGCTTAGCACAAAGGCGTATGTCTGCCTGCTCTCACACATGGGCTGGTTAGGGTTAGGGTTTTAGGTCAGATTTTTTCTGATATGGGGACAACCTGTAGTAGCCTTCCTCTCAGATGCAAGCATGCAAGGGAGGATATAGTACTGACCATTTTATTATATTTGTCAAAATTTGATATTTTAGCATTTGTGAAGATATTTAGTATGACTGTTTTAAATATCATCCATGCAATAAGAAAGCAGGTATACTTTTGGGTGAGTACTTAAAAGTTTTCAAGACAGTAGTTGGACCTTGGGCATTACATAATTTAGTGGGAGAAAGAGCTTCTGTTAGTAAAGGAACAAGATTAATTTATCTTGTCGTGCATTTATGTGTGAGTCTGAAATGTTTATCTGAGAAGTCTAAATCAGTTAACTGGGAAGTCTTAGCATTAAAAAAACATATTACACATCTCTGTGTTTTCAAAGAAACTCAAAAGTTTGATGTTCAGCAGTGCTGTGTCTCCAAGGACATTGAACAGTAGATGTATATTTAATAACTTGTTATATTCTTAATAATAGTTTATGTATGCTATTTCAGCTATGTAATCTGAAGAAAATAGCTTTGAGGAAGGGTAACTTTTCAAAGCACAAATTGGTAATGTGTCATTTATCTTGTTTTATCTTGATAAATGTGTCATTTATCTTTGTTATCTTGTTTGTAGTAAGCAAAGAGATACCTTGTGGGTCTTTCTCACTGTTAGAAAGCTTATTTGAAGATTTATAATGAACTTTTAACTTATTACTTCACCATGCAAACATAAGTCTTTCTTTAAGAATATCAATAATCAGGTGTGTTTGGAAAGATTTCTCTTACTGAAAAACTGTATATTTAACTGATTTAAGTCTGTCAAAATTTCAGAAACACACAGCTGAACATCAGGCCTTGTTGGTGAGGCAAGTGCTTGCACATACTTTGATTAGAATAAAGAATGCTTTTCCAATTGTCATGTAATAGGCAAGTCAAGTCCTGTTGAATAAATGCAGTGTATTTTTGGCCTCACTGTGCAGTTGTGAAAGGGTTAGGAGACTAAGCACATCCTCTAGGGAGGGCTATTAAATCATGTTTTCCAGTCAGGATTCACAGCCTGTCTGCTGATGGGAATTAATTTATTAATACTCTCTTTCTCCCCAAAATACCAAGAAGTCTTAAACCTTAAACCCACAGCTGGTTTCCCTGCCCACTCTTTGTGTAACAGGGTATATGCGGCAAATGCTCTTAACAATGAGAAGACTGAGGTTTGCCCTGCGGAGGTACACATTTCCCGTCTCTGTTTTGTATGCTAGATCAGGCTGTGGAATAGCTAAGCTTGCTAATGCTGTGCTTCCCAGTGGTTATGGCACTCTCTTGCTCCTGAAACACCTCATATACTTTATGCAACAGATGTTACACAAAGGAACAATACAATATGGCGTTAAACAGGCAATGAGCAAGATTGCTGCTTGTGTATTAAGATAGTGAAAATCCTTGGAGATTTTTTTACTACTCTTCAGGTGCTGGCTTCTCCAGCATCACATACAGAAGTACTCTCTCCTTCAGAACCTCTGCTACACTATTTACACCCTTACAGTGAATTCATTAGCCCCCTCCTTTCACCTCATCCTGCGTGCTTCTCACTGATCCCTATGCATATCCCATATGCAGTAATTTATTTTATAGGTATGGTCCAGATGCTTTGGTCAAGAGAATCTTGGTATTTATAAAGATCATTTGTTTGAGTGGGTCTAGACAGACAAGTTGGATGTCTTCATCATTATTATCTTCTATTCTGGCAATCTATGTGTCATCCACACATTTTACCAGCCATAACACTGTGTATTATTTGAGAACATTAATAAAACACTATTAAATTAATCTCTGCAAAAAGGATCATCCTGTTAGAATATTCCTCACTTCATATGACTCTTCATTGACAGCTGCACTTGGGCATCTGCCAATTAGTGAGCTCTTAATCCATTTATTGTGTTCTTTACTAGTTTATAAGACACTAATTTTGTAATAAGACTCAGACGTGGTACTAAATCAAACATCTTATGAGAGGCCAAATTTACCGATTACTTTTGTCAAGCAAGTTATAAATCTCATCAAAACCATAGATACAGTCATCTTTGGGGCTGAATTACAGAATCTGAATCAAAACATTTGAACAAAAAAAATACATATATATTTCTTTAGGGCTAATTTCATTGAGAGAATTTGGAACTCGAAGCTAGAACTGTAACCCATGTGCAGCCTACTTTCAGGTAAATTTATGAAAAATGAATCAATATCAGGTGTAGCATCTCCAGTGGAAGGGAATGAAGGTACCATTTGCTCCTTTCTTGCTGGCAGTTTCCTCCTTGAATACCTTACTCAAATTGTTTATTGATAGGTTATGAGAGGGGTCTTAGTGCACTGCTATTGGCCAAAAGGAATGGGGGAGCTTGGGTGGCAGCTCCAGACATAGATTTTTCAAATAGCACTTGCTTTTCCTTATCCTCTGAAAGAAAGATGACAGCTTTAGGAGAAGACAGTTAAATTTCCTAATGGAAAGAGGTGCAATAAAGTGTCCAAATTCTTCTCTCCTCTCCTTCCATCTCTGTTTTTGAATGGTTGGTTTAGATTTCTCCCATTCTGGCCTTTATGCAAAACCATTGTTAAGTACCTGAATGGGTGTCTGCACAGGCTGTTGCCTCCTGATATGCATGAGCTCTGCCTCAGTCTAAGCCTTGTAAATGTTGATCTCCACAGGTTAAGATGCCATTTTAGCACTCTGCTAGTCAATACAGTTTTCCTCTTCAGAGGAAGCAACATTATACTAAGCAGCCATTTCCATTCCCAGCTCTACTGCCAGTAGTGAAAATAATAAACTCTGCGGTCTTCAGCAGAAGCCATGCTTTCAGGACAGCAGTGCTTTTGTGGCTCTAAGTACCAGAATTTGGGAAGGAAATATCCCCCCTGAAACAGAAGGAAATAGAAGGAAAACTCACCTTGAAAGTTGTCCTGGTTTCAGCTGGGACAGAGTTAAGTTTCTTCCTCATAGCTGGTGCAGTGTTGTGTTTTGGCTTTAGTCCGAGAACAGCAGTGATGACACACCAATGTTTTAGTTGTTGCTCAGTTGTGCTTACCCTGATCAGGGAGTTTTCAGTCTTTCATGCTCTGCCAGTGAAGAGGGGCACAAGGAGCCAGGAGGGAGCAGAGACGGGACACCTGACCCAAACCAGTCAAAGGGGTATTTCATACCCCAGAACATCATGCCCAGTATATAAACTGGGGGGAGTCACCCAGAAGAGACCGATAGCTCCTCAACAATGGGCTGGGTATCAGTCAGTGGGTGGTGAGTAATTGCACTGTGCATCACTGGGTTCATTGGGTTTAATTTTTCCTTTACCCTCTTAGTTTTATATTCTCTCCCCTTGTTATTTCCATTATCATTATTATTGTTATTATTATGAGTAGTATTACATTATACTTTAGTTATTAAACTGTTCTTATTTCAACCCATGGGGCTTACATTTTTTCCAGTTCTCCTCCCCAATTCCACTGGGGAGGGAAAAGGTGTTGGGGGTGAGCAAGCAGCTGCATGGTGCCGATTTACCGGCTGGGTTTAAACCATGACAAAAAGTGTAATATGAGATCATTTAAGCTAATATCACATAAAACATTTTTTTTCTTTTCTAATTTGTTTTGCTTCCACAGGTGCCTACAAACTGAGAACAGTAGCTGCACCAATCTCATAAATATTAATAGGTCAAAACCAACTCTAAGGATGTTCTATACTAATAGTGATATTACGCAAAATAAAAGCATGAAAGGAAAATCAAGTAGCTTTTTGGGAATGATAACATTCTGTCATTCCAGATCTATCAAGACATCTATATCACAATTCTAAAACACCATAATTCTCTTATATATAGCATCTGGCAGTTTTATGAGCTTTAGAGTAATTTAACGGTGCAGGTGTTGAAAGATGTAGAGATACTGTCATCAGCCATTTCATCAAGTAATCATTGTTACTAGAGGAAATTGGAGAAAATGGTTTAAAAATCATGATCTTGACAAATTGGAGAAATGGTTGTAGCTCAGTAAAAAAGAGAACAAAAACTGTACTTAGATGAAAGTAAGAGCAGCACCCAAGACAGGAAAATGCAACTAGGCAGAAGTTCCGAAGGAAAGGATCAAGAGTTGTATTATATATATGTAATAACTATAACTATACTATAAATATAAATATATCTGTGCAAATATATTTGTTCAAAGTGTTCAACACTGTCCCAATTGAAATCCTTGTCTCTAAATTGAAGCAACATCAATTTGATAGATGGACCACTAGGTGGATAAAGAATTGGCTGGATAGCCAATGAAGAGAGTTGTGGTCAAAGACTCAGTATCCAGCTGGATACCAGTAACGAATGGCTGTCCTGCAGGGATTGGCATTGGGACCAGTCTTGTTCAACATCTTTGTCAGTGACATGGACAGGGGGATTGAGTGCACCCTCAGCAAGTGTGCCGATGAAACCAAGCTGTGTGGTTCGGTTGATATGCTGGAGGGAAGGAATGCCATCCAGAGGGACCTTCACACACTTGTGAGGTGGACTGATGCCAACCTGATTAAGTTTAACCATGACAAGTGCAGGGCCCTACACCTGGATCAGAGCAATCCCAGGCACAGCTACAGGTTGGGCAGAGAAGAGATTGAGAGCAGACCTGAGGAGAAGGACTTGGGGGTGTTGGTCTGTGAAAAACTTAACGTGAGCTGGTGCTTGCAGCCCAGAAAGCCAACCGCATCCTGGGCTGCATCAAAAGAAACTTGACCAGCAGGTTGAGGCAGGTGATCCTGTCCCTCTACTCTGCTCCTGTGAGACCTCACTTGGAGTATTGTGTGCAGTTCTGGTGTCCTCAACATAAGAAGGAGATGGAACCTTTGGAACAAGTCCAGAGGAGGGCCACAAGGATGATGAGGGGACTGGAGCACCTCCCATATGAAGACAGGCTGAATAAGTTGGGGCTGTTCAGCCTGGAGAAGAGAAGGCTGCGTCGAGACCTCATAGCAGCCTTCTAGTATCTGAAGGGGGCCTGTAAGGATGCTGGGGGGGGACTCTTCATTAGGGACTGTATTGATAGGACAAGGGGTAATGGGTTCAAACTTAAACAGGGGAAGTTTAGATTGTGTTGGGGAATGGATGATTGAGCAGGGCCATGGACAGTGGCAGCAGCTGCAGACCACAGTGACATGACCGTGAGGAGCCCATCACCGATAAGGATGGTTCAACCTTGAGCAGTGGGGAACGTACCAAAGAACCCCTATTAGGAAGCAAAAAGCAGAGGTGCAATCTGCAAGAGGGAGGGGTTTGGCAAACATAACATTATGCTTAGCCAATCGTATGTTGGTAATCGTTTGAATGTGACCAATCCTATCTTGACTAGTGTGCATAATGAACCCTAAGGATACATAAGTGAAGCCCTCAGATGCAATAAATGAGCTTGATGCATGATCATATTGATTGTCATCATTCTCCCACCACTGGAGGGT
>JANRGW010007506.1:0-25450 GCA_024733675.1 Psilopsiagon aymara
AAAGAATTTCTTCCTCATATCCAATCTAAACTTCCCCTGTTTAAGTTTGAACCCGTTACCCCTTGTCCTCTCACTACCATCCCTAATGAAGAGTCCCTCCCCAGCATCTCTATAGGCCCCCTTCAGATATTGGAAGGCTGCTATGAGGTAGTCCTGTCCTTTCATTTTAAATACAGGGATAGCAGAGTTTAGGAATTGGATTGGAAGCTAAATACGAGGGAGGTGCTTGGTCCAGTGTCAAAATCAATGTTTGCATCTTGGCTTTTATGTCTCTTTTTGCACGTTGCCTTTATTTGTTGTCCGAGAAGGCAACAAATCTCAGTTCCCTTGCTGCGAGAGCTCTGTTTGCCTGCAGCGGCTAGAGCTGGCCTCCACATCTCTCTTGCCACATAAGGCCATAGCTGGCCAGTGACAGCAGCACAGGCGCAGGCACCACAGGGGTGCCTGTGCCAGACAAAGGACCCACAGACCTCCACACACTGCCCCAGCTGTGCTGCATCCGTCTCCAGAGGCGTACACACGCACAGACAGCACAAACTGAGGAACATTATGTATTTTGGACAGCGGTCCCAAGGGCTGGCGGGGTCCTGCCTGCAGCGGGGCATCCATGGCCTAGCTGTGGGGCAGGCGTTGCAGCCTCAAGCTCCCCCTGCTCCCCCATCGCCCTCATCGGGCGGCATGTGGGGCTGGGGTTGGGATGTGTCTGGGAGGGGGTGCAGGCCAAGGCTGTGAGCATGTGGTGGTCCGTTTTGTTTTTAAGTGACTTTGCTCAGTGTTGGGCTTTGTTTTTACGTGGTGGTTGGTCAGAGTGCTGCCATGGCAGTGAGGAGGGTCACTGAGGCTGTGAGGGGGTGTCATGTGCAGGCCAGTGCCTCGTGGTTTTGGCTTACATGTCTAATTCCATCTAGGGCTATTTGTGGCAAAGCTGCTGCCTGAGATAATGGGATTTATTCATCATTTTTCCATGTACATCTGTAGCTGTTTTTAATAAACGTAATTTGCCTTAAATATATAATTATTTAACAGCTCAAAATGCTTCCAAAGGAGCCATTCAAGCCTTTCTAAATAACATCCATACCTTTTAAAATTATGTCAATACTTAATATCATTTTGGGGCTCAGAGAAAGGAGTAGCAATGAGAGGTATTTCAAACGTAGGAGAATTGAGGGACCTGGCTTATTTTACAGTTTTCCCTCTTGGTACATGTATGTCAAGCTCTGGTGAATAGGAACACAGAGTGTATGAGGTACAACTTCAGGAGCAGAGTGAGAGGGGTGAACTGTCACTTCCAGCATTAAACCTCCCACTGCATTCATTTTCAGCCTCACTTAACACCTGCCTCTTCTGCAGCTCTCCGAAGAAGCCCCTTTGCTCCTCCTGCCTCTTATGAGCAAGAGCAACAGATGTTTCCTGCCTGTTTATTTGTGGGAGGCAGAAAGCTCTGGGGTAGAAATGCTCATAGCTTTATTCTATCCTGCTTATGAAAGGAGCAGTGTGAAGGAAGCGACAACCCTGCTCTTGAATGTTGAACGTATAAAAGGGGCAAAAAGTTAATTGTGGCCTGATATCACTTTGAGGGACCATTATATCTGCCAATGTTAAGTAAGGTAAAAGAGCCATTTGTGGATGCCTCTTGTCCAGTCAGCATATATGATATGACAGTCCATATAATTTCATACAATAAAGCCTATATGATTAGAAAAACCCCCTTTACAAAAAATGCAATTAAATGTGCAAATTCATAAATAATTTATTGCGTACATATTGTTATGGTAAGGCTTACATCTACTTTTATGACAAGAGTGGGTGATCACCACAGTAAAGCTCAGTTCAGTGTAATGCAACAAAAAATCACGTGAAACACTTATTGAGTAAGTATTTTCATTGAATTTATCCCAGTGCTCATGACTTTTTTAATACTTTAAAATTGGGCTAGTTTTGAAATTCAATACCAGATACTGTGAGAAAATTGCAGATTTCAGGACCGGAGTGTGTGAACAGCTGTAAAAGATTACAATAGAATCATCAAATAAAATGGGTAAAGTTATGTAAGTTAAAAAACCCAAACCAACAACACCAAAACCCCCACACATTTGACATGTCAAGTAGAAACAGTTTGCAACCTGAATGTTAAAAGACTGGTGTGTGCATGCAAAATGTGATTTGTTTTTCAAGTGCACTGTTCAGTACATCTTAGGGATCCCTGCAATTTAAAATGACATTTCTCTTGGAGCATATTTTAACCTACACTTAATCTAAGAAATGCTTGAAGTTGCAGTAACTGGAAAAGACCACAGAGGCCAAAAGTTTTCTGCTTTTTTCTTGTTTAGTTTCTCTGTCTGGCAGCACAGTTTGTGATCTGTCAGTTTAGTGTGTGCAGAAGATCTGTGCAGAGCAGACAAGTGAAATGTGGTCCTGCAATCCCAAGGCTTCCCAAACAGGCTGGGATACAGGTACAGCATTGGATGCTATTGGCTAATGTGTGGCTTCACTCTTTATAAAAGAGACCTTGTATTCTTCATTATATATCTTTTGTATATGCTATCATTTGAAGGCAATGAAATACTATTGCTTGTTATCTTAGATTCCTTTTTCTTGAAGCATGAAAATTTTGCATGTTTTGAGGAAGACAAAGGTAGTGAAGGGGTCCAAGGCTATTTACAAGCAAGTGTCTGAGAAGCTTTCCTGCTTCTCTTCATCCAGGTAAGTAAACATAAGTACTTGCATGAAGCTATTTAACTATTTACTTCCATGCTCGTCTCTCATTCTTTTCATTTCAAGAAAGACTATAGAAAACACTTCTAACAGCAGTCTTAAACATCTATCCAGTTATTTGGTTTTATCTCAAAGATTGTGATGGAATCATGTCCTCCATGTTCAGTGGATGGACGGTTTAATTCAAGGTATTAATTTGAGATGGCTGCTTTAATGGGAAGCATCTGCTCAATTCGGGTCACAAGCAGAGGTCTTCTGTCATTCTGTTTTTGTGTTTTATTTCTCTATCCCCTCCATATTATTTCTCTCCCATTCTCTTTATCTCTCCGGAGTCTTTCCTCTGCCCTCTCTCTCTGTCACAGAAAGTACTTAATATATGTTTTTAGCTTTTCTGTGCGCATTTTAGTTCTTAGACATAAAAAAATGTTGTACAGTAAATTACTGACTTTTACTAGACTCCTCTTGTTACAATTTCTGCTGTTAGTTTTCAGAGCTTCACCAAATTCTGGAATAGTTGTCGTTGCCACTTTGAGAGGCTCTTGAACACAATGAAAATAATGCATGAGAGCACATTTGACATTATCATGGCTAAAAATTTGTGGTTTACACTACTGAAAACCCAAGTATCTTTAGCGAGAGATCAGAATACATCTCAGGCTAAGCTTGACTGAGTATTCAGCCATATGAAAAGAGAGATGGCTTTGGCTGTCACAAACTTTATGACTGGAAATCTGTTAAAGAAAGCCAAGGTGCATAGAGGAACAGAGGAGCACTGGCTCAAAGAGCCAGAGAAAGCAAATTGTGAGCTACGAGCTTAGAAATCTGCTACTTAAGTTGCAGAGTGAGACTATTTCTGAAACTGTGAAAGCAAAATTAGAGGTACAGCAAGCAAATAATAGATGCAGTACTGTTTATGGAAATAATATATTGCTGAAATGGAGACTTCCATATCCATACAGAAGAGAACTAAAAGTAGGGAAAACACAAATGATAGCAAACCTCTTAATTCAGTTTAAAGGAAATTGTGTAAGAAACCTAGTCATCCGTGTTAAAAAGAAGGGAAAAAAGCTCCAAGAAGTCTGTATTATTATTAAGAAAGAGAAAGAAAGCTGAAAAGAAAGGGCTTTTCTGTGTATTTTTCAATTCTTTATGTATGAGGAGGTTTTTGGTTTTCTATATTTTTCATAATGCCCCTATCTTAGATTCAGTTATGTTCTGACTTTCTTACTTCGGTTTGGTCTTGCTGGAAAGAGGTTAAATAGCATGATCAGCCCACACATGTATTATGGAGATTCAGTTAGATTGGAGTAGAGACAGCAAAATTTTCCTGACTAAACCTTTTTTTAGGACATATCATAATAGACTCTGAAATAAAAGTTGGAGTTACCTGAAAACCACCATTTTTTCTGAGAACACTGATGGGGGAGAATGCTTATAAAACATAATGACAGAAGAAAACCGTAGCAGCTTTGTCTGTGGCAGGGAAAATGAGGAAAAGAATCTGAGAGAAGCAAATTGCTGGATGAAATTTAAAAAAAGATAATTTGGCAAAGCAGCAGAGGAACACAGATTCTGAAAGAGCCCTCAAGCAGCTTACTATCCTTAGAGGCCAATTAAACCTGAATCAGTCAGGAAAGACAGAAAGAGCCCTCCTCAGGCTTAATGAAAATTTATATCAGACAAAATAAAGCCCTGAGATTATTGGCATATAAGGCGTAGAATGCGAAGAGAAACAGGCTAGCTTGGCTATTAATGATACCAGGGTGGTATTTACATTTTAAACAAAATATATTTATAAAGTCTTTGAAGGTTTTCTGTGTCCATCTGTATATTAACAAAAAATCAGCTCCAGCTGACAAAATAATGTATGTAATGAAGCAAATATACCCCAGGTTCCAGCTGCCCAAATCACCATCTGAAGCCATCTGAGTAAGGAAAATACTAGAAAATATCTTTAGAAAAATGCCAGCTAGGCAAGAGGGCAGGGCTTTTAAACTCTTTTAAACACATTACTTGGCAACTTGTAATAGCAATTTGTGCTTTTACATACTGGTCAGCTTCTGCTTTTAGAAGTTGATACATTGCTTTGCAATAGTGTGCTAAAGCATCTCTTTCAATCTTCATTGTTGTACACTATATTAGAAGGATGTAATCATCACTATATATCAACCTTGCTTATTGTAAGGGCACCGTTTACTAAACATGGTAAAGAAAACAGGCAAAGTTATGCCTCTTGCCCTGTGTCCCCATTCCTTGGGCTTCCTGCAGTCATTTTAAGAGTGTGGCAATTGAAGGCTAGTTTACTAAGATACCAATTTTCATTTAAAAAAAAAAAATAGAAAGAAATTAATGTTTTAAGTTTCCTTATAAATCTTTCTAAAGAGTCAAATAGAAAAATAAATCAGAGCAATGAGTAACTCTGGGTTAAAATCAGTACTTCTCCTCAAATTCTCACTTTTTAGACGTTCGATTTTAGCATCTTCAAATGAAGCATATACCAAAACCCATGTGACTGCCATTTTAGCTGTTTTGAAAGTCAGCTGTTGTTTAGGTTGGTAGACACTACTGTCTCTCTTCTTTCAAAAGATACTCATGTCATAGTGAAGACTTTCAAATGGACTCTTGAATTTCAGGAGCTTAAGAGGTAGGACCAAAAGCTCCCAAATTACAAAAAGTGAAAGGAACCAAGGAATAATTTATATTTAATCTAGAAATAAACATCCAAAATAGATTCCATATCTCACTGATTATCTTGCTTAGGGGCAGGGAAAAGCCTCTGGATACGAGCTCAGTAGAGAAGATGAGTCCTCATCCACAGAATTATTTATGTGATTTGCATAGGATTTCTCATATTTGCTCATTGTTTCTTTCAGAATTCGATTGCAAAATTTTGAGACATCTCTGAACCAATTCCTGCATGCTTTAGGGTAATCCATCTTATCCCTGATTTTCCTACATCTGTTAAAGTACTTCCTATGGATCTGCAATGCTCTAATTGCTTTCTATGTTGCACAGTTCCTGATGCGTTGAGAAGTAATATATAATTTAAAAAGTATTTTTAAAGATTGAGAATGTGCAAGTCAATGTTACCAGTCATGGATATTTTATTTACAGCCCTGAGTGCTTCCATTTGTAGGAATTTGACAGAGTACAATAGTTCTGCAATAAGGTATATCAGCTAATGACTTTCTAATGTGAACCGTCTATGCCCTGCCACAGGAAAATACAGAAAAGATGGAGCATAAATTGATTATTTGTATGTGGACAACTGGAATGTGAGGGGGTATATTTATACTTATAAATGTTTGTTATCATGTTATCTTGGTCTCTGTACAGTACCTCTTATTCCTGAGAGGTTTCTTTCAGAAGTATTCTCCCTCCATCATCTCCCAGATTCACTTTTTAGAGCCCCAGTTATTTCCTTGTGTTTGACTTATTGAGAGATTCTTGATGTTCCTTTCAACTGAAACAATTATGATGGCTGGCCACACAGAGTGCCTGAGGATGTGAAAATGTATTTTGAAAAGCAGCAAAGTAAGGCAATCTTCTTGAAGAATTAATGGCAGCAAGAACTTATTTACCCTTCCCCTGATAGGTGGGGACCACGGATGGAGCTGAAGAATGAGTACTCATTCTCTGTGCTGTGTCTGATTCAGTATAAGCCATAGTGTCTGGGAACAGAAGTGGATGACAAAAAGGCACAAACAAAATTCTTGTCATACTTTTTTGTTTGGTTTAGTGAAAGCAAAATAAGACTCTTTTTTTTTTTTTTTTTTTTTTAATTTTTATTTTCCTAAAGTAACTGTAGGGTTTTTTCTTTGACTGTTTTGTCATGATGACCAGTAACACATGGCAACAGCACTAATGCTGTATCTGCTTTAATATCACATTATAAATATACCAAGGCAACAATTTTCCCGTAGAACTAGAACAAGGAAGTGTATATTCATCCATACATGAAAAGTATATATAGAGTATGTGTATAAACTTGGGTGTCAAGGGCTAATTTTGTTTCCGAAAATATTAATTTGAAAGGGCGATGCTAGGGACCTGTTTATAATTTATTTTTATGTTCCAATTGGAATTAGAATATCAAATGGCTGCAAAATATTCAGATCCAGAACAGGGCTAATATTTTTATCTTATTCACCCCTACAGAATTAGCGTGCTTGTTTGTTTCACTATGCAATCTAAATGGCTTCTCTTTCTCTTAGGCCTCATCACAGAGTTGAATAAAGAGCAAGACTGAAGTTGCTTGGGAAAAGGGAAGATGCAAAAGAAGACAGTAAGTACTTAGTAAGGGAAGGCAAGGGTTAAGGCCTGGGACCTCAGAACAGCTGGAACATGTTAGTTTTACCGGAAGGCAGCCGGGAGAGAGAGTGTGAACTGCCAGCAGGTGGCTGGGAATGGCTGAATAACTCAGTGGTGGGACTGGAGGAGAGCTCTGCTTCTTACTGTGATGAGTCGACTAATTTCAGCAAAAGCCTGTTTTTCTATATAACAGCAAACCTTTGTCAAAGCCCATTAAAGTAAATTTAGCATTTTCTTTAAATATAATAGGTTCTGGATCTGGCCCCTGCTCGTTGTGACACTGTTTTTGTTCGCTGTATCTCTTAAAGCTTTACCTTATTCTTTCTCTGAAGAGGGAAAAAGGACTGTTTGACTGCTAGACAGGCTTCAAAGTGTGAGACACTTACGTGTCCCTTGGAGAAACTGTCTTAGAGTCAAGCAGACACTGTTTTGTTAAGAGAAGATGCAAGCAGACAAATGTGGGAAGAAAGGTCTGCTGGGGTTTCTCTCCCTTCTGCAGTAAGGAAAGCTCTGTTGACAGAGACAGCTGCTCTCACCACAGTGACACTTTGCTGTGGTTTGCAGTACTGGTCTGTGTTCTCCAGAGTTCTTAGTCAGAAAGTGGGCTTTGCTCTGGGTGGCACTATACAAACACAAGAGGCTGTCCCTGGCCCAAAGACCTTGCAGTGTAGGTGTAAAATGAGATGACAGCCAACAGAAGGACCCAATGACAGTGCAAGCCTGGGAGCATAGCATGGCAGTTTTCTCAGCATTTAATTGGCACGGGGCTAAAAGAGAGTTTGAAGGGATGATTTGAAGATAGAATCCTGCACACCTATTTCTGGAAAGCTCCTCCCAGGTGTAGGATAAAGTGCATGTGTTCTCATTTGACAATCTAACAAGGTAGTGTTTGGCAGGATTGGAAGTAACAATGCTGGACTAGCCAGGATGTGAGATGATGAGAACTTTGAGAAGACTTCAATCTATATGGACGGGTGGGAAAACTGTCTCAATCACTAACCAGCAAGGCTCTATAGACCTATAGAGAAGTCTAAGTTGAAGATGATGTCTGGATTATGTGTTTGAGCGATGGGCAGGATGGAAGTATTATTCACTGTAGCTATGACAGAAGATGTTGTGCAAGGTTAGCTCGAAGAGATAGAAGGGTGGGGAGGGTGACAGTTCTATTTCAGCCGCAGTGATCATCTGCTAGTAATCCAGAGGGAGCTTTCAGAGAGTAGATGAAAATGTATGTTCAGAAAGATGCAGGTGCTGGGAAATTGAGGTAATGTGTGTTGGGAGCGTGCACTAGAGGAATCTCTGTTTGAAGTAAAAGGAGGCAATGTTTGGAGTTTTCAGGGGGAATACTAACCAAGGACAGAGGCCCAAAGAAGCTGCACCACAGGTGTAAGGTTAGAGATTTCAGGCATGAATGGGGGAGTGCAAGCCAAGAAAATACCTGCTAGAGGGCTAGCAAGATGGAGGGCACAGTCACAGGGGTTTCTCCATACAGAACCTGCAAAGGTAAGCAGATATTAGAGGTAAAAGAAAATGTTAAACCTCAAGTCAAGGAAGAACAGGGCATCAAGAAGAGTCTTGCTGACAGTTGAGGCCAACTGAGTCATGGGCTGGTATACCTCAGAAAAATTTCAGGCAGAAGAAATGAATGCAACTTTAGAGAGTACATAGCAACATCATAGGAAGGTGAACATACTGAGGGTTGGTGGTGATTAGGAAATGTTCAACAGATTATCAGAGGTATTTTTAAAGAAAGGAGATCTTGAAATTCTAAGGAACAATCTGCGGCCAGAAATGCAGTTCCTCATAACTAAACTCTGATCACTTATGTAGTCTTCTGTATTTCTTTACATGTCTTTATCTTGTTATATTTTGCTATGTCTTTGTAGATTTTCCAGAGTAGTATGTAAAATGTTCAGATTTGTGCTGAGATTCAGCATTTATGAATCTTTCTGTTTTTCTAATAATAAACCTGTTTTTTTCCAGCTTTATATTCTTCTAAGTGGACAAAACCCATGACATCTAAGAATTGATTAAAGAATTTAATGGAAAATATGGTTAAGTTATGATACTTATTTACATTACAGCTTGCCAAAATTTTTGTTCCAAGATACATTCTATTGAAACTATGGCACTGTACTCCAATGAAACTATACTAATCTATTAGATGTATTTGCTATCTGATGTTTTAAGAAAAGATTCAGTATAGATTGCTTTCTAAGAAAAAAGAAACGGTGGCTTATTACAAAATAATTTTGGCAAATGCAAAATGAGAACTTGCTTGGCATTTCTGATCAGGCAAAATACTGCTTTAAACTCATGTATAGATAATGAACTGGCAGTCTGTAGAAGAGCTTTCATGACAGTAAGATAATAAACACTGACATGGATAAATTGTCATGAGTTGAACAAAAAAACCCCTGTCAAATTATCATTTTGATGAGGATGGTACATTTGGTAATAATGAAAACAAATGTGCTAGTGGCTCCTTGCAGCAGTAATTTTGCTGTCCAAGATGACAGAGTTAGTTCTGAGAAACTTTTTAATTGTTTTATCCACATAATCGCATACTGATCACTTTTATGTCACTGGGCAAGGAAATAATCTTAACAACAAAAGCTAGATTTCATACCAGAGGTACCACTTTTATCTTTAATTCTTTATTTGTGGCAGCATAAATGAAAATAATTGTATAGTATGATGGCTGTCACAGTGGGTTCCATATTGCCCATGTGTTGAGCTGGATAGGAGCCAATACAAAAAATATGTACATATACATGACTTGGGTTTAACATAAAAATGTTTGCAGGAGACCTGATAATGTGGCTATCTAAATTATTTCCTGAATGGTTCAGAGGGTCTGTAAAAGATAACTGATTTCACTGTAGTTCATCAGGAGTCCCCCAATGTCTGAGCAGATGCTTCTTGCATTATTAGCTGCCACCTGTCTCCCTGAGCACTACGAATGGAGTTGTAGGAGTCCAGAGTTTCACTCCCGAGTGTATTGATCTCCCAAAGCCACTCAGGTAGGAGTCAAACTGACTGGATGATAGAGCCACATTAACAATTCTTTGGTTGCTGGCAACAGAAACAGATCTGCTTGAATCATTGTTTGATAGCTTGATTAGATCTGGTTAAGTCCTTAGGGTTTCACTGGGTATCTATAAACTCAGTGCAAGAAACATGAAAACAGACAGTGCCTGCTCGTTTATCTCAGATTTTGGTGAGCAGCACTACATCAGATAAACAGCAGTGACCTGAAGCGAATAGCCTGCTGATCACACACCTGAACTGTATGTGTCACGTTTTTATCATTGTTAAAAAGTTTTAAGTTACAGATGGCCATACAGATCATGAAAATAGTAATGGGATTGCCCTAGTTTCAAAATTTATCTTAAAGATCAAGGGAGCTAAGAGGCAAAATTTTCTTAATACGGTGAATACTCACTTAGAAAACACACAAAAATATTTTTTATGATGTATGAATCATTTATTATATAAAATATATACATTCTGACACCTTGTTTTGAGAAATATTTCATGCTTTTTTCTCAAAACCACAGGTGATTATGTTTATTTGATTTAATCTAGAAAACAGTGTTTTGTTTATGCCATACCTTTCTTTGGTTTTAGTCATATCAGAAGCCAAAGACACTGAACAATTTATTTGTCCTTTAAAATGTTACACTGCTACTCAAACTTTCCAAATGCTGTACATTTCACTGATCCCCTTTTCTCTGCCATCTGTCTGACTTGGCCTCTTTCCAAATAATACTGCTTTCCCAATGGGTATGGTTGCCCTGCTACAAGAGTTTTCAGTCAGGGTAGGGAAAATTCACATTATGTTCAGTTACTTCTTTGGTAGTGCATCCACATACTGCATGTACACTTACAGTTTGTAGATTCCAGAATGGGCATCAAAAAATCTCTGTTTGTCAGGAACTGTGACTTGTGCTCTGCTTTGTTTAGAACCTGGTGTTCACAGTTGAAAATATTTGTGTTTTCTGTCATTATGTTTTGTGTTAGTTTGTTTATTTTGACAATTACGTTGTTACAGTATCTGTATAATCTCCAAGAATGGATGTTTTGAAATCTGAGTGGCTGGTTAAGAAGAAAAAGGAAAGTCAAGTTCCAGATTGCACACAGCGCTGCTGAAATATTAATTCAGCCTTTTGGAAAGTTGTCTGATCTTAGAAGTTCAACATGAAATGTCTTGGGAAAGATGGTGTATTTTAAAAGCTGAGCACTTAGGTGTGTGCCATTTAATGCACTGTCAAGTGGGGTGCGAAATCACTAATCTCTTCTTGACCAATATCTTAAGAATTTTAGATTTATTTAAATTATCTATTGTAATCATATATTGCTTTAGGTATTGCATCATATCTAAAGACATCAACAGAGAAATTACATCCCAAAAATGTAAAAAAGTGCAATGCATCATTAAAAATACATATGAAAAAGCGTTGTATTTTTATGTGCACAAGTGCATTAACTGTTGCAAAGGTGAAGAGGTCTCATTTCCCCTTCTTCCTTTATGCTAGAATCACTTTCATGCTAGTAATTAAATAGTGCGTTTTATAGTGAGCAATTGTAATAAAAACCCATCAGACACTGACAACTTCCTTTAAGAGGAGCATATTACATTATACTCTGGACTATGTAGATCATCTCTGAACAGTGATAGCATTTCTTGTTGAGAGATTAACTCTGTGTATTCCAGAACCTCTCGCATGCAAACTTTCTCCCTTCCCCCCTTTTTTCCTCTTTGCTATTGCATGCACCATCAAGTTTAAAGGAGAACACTAATTTTTTTTGAGAGAGATGAATATTTTAGTTTATCTGTAGTTCTGGTTTCAAGAAGTGTTTTTCATTCATTCAACTGAGTGAATCTGTTTCTATCACTGTGTCAGCGTCACTTCCAAACTGTTGACTAGAAGAGAAACAACTGTCTCCTCAGGCAGCCAGCACTGAATCCTGTGAATCCTGGGACAAGATATTGGGAGTTCAGTCGACAGTTTGAGGATACCCATGGAGGCTAATTTAGAGGTGCCAGCTGCTATTTAAGTCTTCCCTAGGCCATAACTTAAAGTCTTGAATTTCATTTCCACAAAGGCCCCTTTCCAATGCCCTGGAAGTACAAATGTTGCATTTGCTTAGCCTTTTCCGAACCAGAAATGTGGGAGTAGTGCATGTAAACCTGTGTACATCTTTTGACCTGTGCTGATACACTGAAAGGATGGGTGAGAAGTGGCAAAAGGAGAGCCAGGAGTGGCTGAAATCAAAGCAGCTGAGGATAAAAATTTCACTCCAAAGGCAGATAGGATCAATAAAACTCATATGTTAAATAGCTTCCTTCTGAGTCCCTACCTTGATAATTTTAAGATGTCTCCCAGGAGAAATAGAAGATATCGTTTATTTTCTGCCTTTCAGCTGGAATTCCAGAAGGTACATTTCCTACAGCAATGGAACTTTCTATAAAAAGAAGGTTCTTCCTCCTCTTTCGGTGGTGAATGTGTTCAGTACAAAAAGTAATTTACAGTTTATTAGTTTTTCCAATGTTGCTGTGAGTTATTGATACGCTATCTGAAAGATTTTATTTTTTTACCCCTTTAGTGATCGGCATTTAATGTAACCTACTGGTATTGTATCTGCATTCCATTTGATGCAATTATGCTATTGATTTACTACATTTTCTTTACTAAACAGGCACTCAGCAGCTAACTCATAGTGTAGGGTGTAGCTTTAGAACCATATGATCTTTATTACTCTGGAAAGCTATTTGGAAAATAAATAACCCCAGAGTCTAACTTGCATGAAAATGAACGTATTCTCATGTAAATTCCTCATGAGTAAGTTGGCAGAATTAGCAAGTATGAAAACAGGGAGTCTGCTTACTTCACCAAAGTTTGCCCAAAGGCTGGGAAGCAGCTGAATTACTGGGTGTATTAATAACTTGTTTTTACTGTGAAACAGATGTATGCTGCCAGAGCTTTTCCTGTGGAAAAAAAAAAAAAAAACAAAACCCCAAATGAACAAAAACTTAGCATGTTATATATGTTAGATATAAATAGTGTGACCAGTTCCAAACTTCAGCTAGCAACTTTGACATCAATTCCTGTGAGATGAGAATCAGGCCTTGTATTTAATAAGAGATTCGTTGTTATTTAACTACATGAATGTGGTCAGAAAACAGAACGTAGAAATAGAGTAGGATTGTGATGTTAAGTATATAGTTTTGTTGTAAGCAGTGTTTTTTGTATTAGTACTTTTGACCCTAAGTCCTGGTTTTGTAGATGTATCACTTGGTTGCTAAAAATAGGCTTATGCATGAAATATATTTAAAAATTGTTTGGTCCTTTTTGGGGGAGGTTTGGATGGAGTTATGTGGCGAGGGGGAAGTCTGGTTCACAGTACTTGTAACAAATACAAAATATTTACCAATGCTAGCTGCTTTTCTAGACTTTTAGTTTCTAAATTAATCTGAGATGTGATTAGTCTGCAGCATTGGACTAATCTCATTGTTCTGTTGTTTCTGGCAGTGCTTAGACCATCACTGTGCCAAATCCCAAGGGGAAGTGGTGGCTGGAGGACAATTAACTGCCAGTGATTGCAGTACTCTATCGCTGCAAACCTGGGTGGATATGCTTGGTCCGTGAAGAGTGTATGTGTGAGGAGCTACTTTTGAAATAGGGTGTTCTAGTAGGAGGTATGCTGCATGGCAGCTATTATAATGACCTCAGAACTGTAGTCTGAATGGTCTTGTTTCCCTGTTCTTTTCCTTCCCTTGCTAGCATCAATGCTGTTGAAGGTTTGTAGAAGCATGGCTGCAGCATGAACTACAGTGTCTCTGCCTCCTGTGTTCGTTGTTGCCCCTCCATGACAGAGCTCAGAATCAGTTAGCAGTCTGAGGTACCTCAACAAAGCTGGCTTACATCCTGAAATCTGACCATACAACTGAGCCCGTGCCAAATGCTGTACCTTTCGCATGTGAATGGCCCCTTCAGAGTCAGCAAGACCACTCACAGGGACTAAAGCTCAGCATTTTTAGTATATGTCTTCCCCTTTTGAAAATGGCTATGCTGATTTTCCTTTTGAAACACAGTGAAAGAGAAGCCCCTCCTACACCCCAAGCCACCCACAAAAATATTCTGAATAGCAAGGGCAGCAGAACATGTCAGTCATGGTACCCTTGCACTACACAGACATCTGTGAAAATTTCATGCTTCTGTGAGCAGATTCTCCAAAGGGCTGAATTTGGCTGTAAGTCATTCAGGGAATACTTCCATTTTCCCTTCCTGTGCCTTTTTGTTGTATGTTTTTAATTGTCCTTGGTATAAAAAAGAAAAAAAAAAAAAGAAAGAAAAAAAGAGCACAAATTAAATAAAATGTATAAACAACAGGAGGGGGCAGGCTTAAACTGATGAAAAGCAAGAAAATCGGACTAGCTGTAAACCTGGAAATGCTGTTCTCAACTCCTAGAGTGTGCAGGAAATGCAGCACATATGGCACATTGAATCACCTGGAGCTGGGCCTCTTTGTTGCACCTTGGCATAGGAGAGCAGGAGCAAAGCATAGATGCAGATTTTAACCCTCAGTTGTCTGGTGTCTGGTAAGGATCAGCTTTAGACTATTCTTATACTTGGCTTCCAGATCATGAATACGAGATGTTAAAAAAACGAAACATTGCTGAATGATCTCTTCTGTACTTAAACATGGATAGCAGTGCAATTTTGTTGATCAAAAACTTTTGGTATCCTTTTGTCTAGTGTTTAGAAATACATGATTGTAGTTGTACCTTGTCTTGCAGAAAAGTTGAATTTTATTATAATGACACTTCATTTATGATGCTCTTTGCAAAAGCTGTTTCTGATATTATGCTTTTAAGTGAGCCTCAGTGTGCCTTACAATCATTAATGAATCAGACTTTAGATAAAGACAGTGTAGGTATGGCAGCATATCATTATACAGGGGAGTAGAATGAAGTATGAGGATATAAATATTTACTACATCTTGTAAGATGTTGAGGAAAAGATAGCTCTAAGGGTAGGATGGTGGGTTTTACTGTTTGTAGTGTAGGCATCGTAAAAGGATCTTTGAAAAATTCAAACCATTCTTAAGGTTTTGCTCAACATTGGCAAACTTTTTTGTCAGGAAAAAATTAAAGTGAACTTTAATAAAGTCAGAACATCTGATGTTGAACATTTGACCACAGTTTTGGGGATTTTTTCCTCCTAAAGCTGAATCATTCTGTTTTGGGGATTTTTAGTTTGAGTGGATTTGTTTGTTTGTGGGGGGTTTATATGACATCTTTCATTCATTTGGAAAAAGAAGAAGGACAGAAATCTTCAGAATGAAGAACTTTCAGGTTGATATAAATCCATGGTGATTTTCTTTAATTTGAGATCTTCCTTAAAGCTCCAAATGCTGCTGCTTCTGCCTGCCTTCCTGATCTAGAAAACTGATTTATTCAGATCACTACCACAGATCTCCTTGATGCTACTAAGTATCTGCCTTGACTGTCATAGTAGCGCACATGTATCTCTTATGATTTTTTGCTGTCAAGACTTACATATTTTTCTGTATTTCATACGCCTCTGACAAAATGGGTATTAATTATTATACATAAAGCTATGTAGAGCAAAACAATTTTTACTCATTTGTTTTACAGGGACATCATTGTTATCAAAGGCTGATATTGCACAGCTAGATGTATGATTAAAAGAAATCTTATATTTTGAAGAATAGAAGTGAAAGACTTCAAACTTATGGGAATAGTTTCATGTATTTTGACAATCTGAAATGTGCTTATGCAGAGATTTTCAAAATAGACCTAGAAGAAGGAGTCAAAAAATTCCATCGAAGTGTGTGTATTCAGAAGTTGTAAGACTGTTTTTTATACTTTAAAAATGACAATCCCTTAAAGCCCTAGAAAAGGGGGGGAACTGTTAAAGAGTGGGACTTTGATTCTGCACTGGTATTTTCTCAGTTTAATAGAATTTTTGAAATGTTGCAGTATACTGCCTTAGTGTCATCACTTTAAAATTTTAGCTGTATGCACAATTAAATAGAATTTGTTGTCTTGTACTTTAAAAAGCAGTGGACTAGGAATATAGCACAGCCTATGCTGCTCGAATACTCAGAAATACAGTGTGTATGTTCAGTTGAAATAAGGAAAGCCAGGATGTTTTGACTGTAATTGGCAGTTATTGGGGAGAAGGACTCTACTTTTGAAAGTGGTTTGTTTGCAGCAGTTGAAATTTGATTAATCAAAATTACTCCAGAATCATATTGTAGTTACTGTCTGGTTGGTTTAGTTTTTTTGTTTGTTTTTTAAATGGGTTTAGTACAGTGAAATTGACTTCAAAGTTATCAGGAAAGAATATCACTAACTATAAGCAGGTGAATCAAGCTGTCTCTACCAATGTAGACTGATTTTAGCATACACGAGTTCTACTGAGCTCTAGACAGAAGGTAACTTCAGTCCAAAAGCTCCCTCCTCAGCTGTTTTAGTGCTTCTTTTTTCCTGAGATAATATACGCTGTGACAATATGGGTTTTTTAGACCAAAGCTGAATTACATTTGACTGCCCTGAAACAGAAAGGAGAAGATCTTGTATCTGGAAATCAAACACAGCTGGATTTTCAGTGAAGGTGTTTCAGTGAAGACTTCAGTTCTTGAGTCTGACCCTAACTGCTGTGGTCTCACTTTTGTGTCTGCACTGAGCTTATGACCTGGTGTCATGTAATCCTTCTCTTCAGCAGGATAAAGTCACTACGCTATCAGGTTTGCATTCTATTGCACTCACCTTTTTTGCTTTTTGTATTTATTACAATTAAATTTAAGCTTTGTAAATGTGTTGGAGGCTGCTTGAATTAGGAAAATGAATTTTGAGTTTTGGTAGCTCAATGGAAGCAAAGTGATTGAAAGACAACTGATTTCTTGAAATGCCTCACCTGAAATTCCAGGGAAAGAGTGGGGAAAAGGTTCTCAGAGAGGGCACTTTCTGAAGAGGGCAAGCATGGGGTAAATATGTGACTTCAATTCCTAACCGAGTACTTTGAGTTTTTAATATGAGAGAAGGTACAAAGAGTAGCTTGCCAATGCTAATGCTATTCTACAAATGGCACCAAAGTAAAAATTTGGTAGCTGTCCAAACTGCTTACTAAGTGGGCAGTTAGCTTTGGGTTCTCTCAATCAGAATCTTTTAGCAAACACAGCTATTTCTTGGGTAAAAAAAGTGAGGATGTCTTCAAGTGTTAGGGGCATGTGAATGAAGCCACTGTCAGAGACTGAAGAGAGTTTTGGTGGTCACCAAAATTCAGTATTTTATGGGTGAAAGAGGATAGAAGAAGCTCTGATGTCTCTGCTGTTCCCTAAAGCTTTTCACACCGGCTACTGACGTTCTCAGTTGGAGAAAATAGTGATTGGGAGTCAAAAAGGAAAGGTGTTCAGTGAAGATATTCAGTGCATGAGGGAAGAGTTTCATGGGCATTGGAAGGCAAGCACAGAAAAGGAAACACAGCCCACTGGATTACAGCATGTTAGTAAATACACATGCCACAACGTTTCCATAGAGCTCTTTCTGTAGAGGTAACTCTTATGTGTAATATATCATGTTTTATTATTATCATCACATTTTACTAAGTTATATGACTTTTTCAGATTGCTTTACTTACAAAAGTTGTTGTTCCATAACACTGAGGGACATCAAAGTTTCAAAAAATGTGAAAAAGAGATGTTACTGTTTAGGTAAATCTGTCATTATCAAGGTGTGTTGCATTTTGGTGTTTTTGGCTTCTAATGCTCAATCAGAACACCATCTTGTGACCTGGATCTCCTGTAATGCATTAAAGTTGTTGTATACCGTACTTGTACTTCTCAACAGTGCTGGGAACTGAGACACCTCTAACTTCTGTGAACTTTCAAAGCTCCTACTGAACTGCAGGAGAGAGCAGAAAGCTCAGTTGCTAGCTTTTGTTAAGTGCACTGAGGTACTGATTAAATGGTTTGCATCAGTCTGCGCTAGTTTTGCTCATTACGCAAGGAATGATCCCTGAGCAGAGGAGAGGGAACGTAAATGAAGTATTATGTAACATCAAGATACTGAAATTTTGGCAGCACATTGTAAGTACAAAAACGGCCCTTTGCTAGGGCATTGACATACTTTTTTTTCCTTTCAGTTCATCTTTTTTAACTTTCTGTTGTTTCTTTTTACCCATGCGAAGTTGTCAAAATGTAAATACCATTCTATCGCCAAGGTAGATGACTAATGTCAGTAGTAAAAGACATTGTTGGCATGAAGGGAAAACCATGGGTGAGAATTTCTAAACTATTCTACCATATTTCTTTTCTGACTATTCACTAGAATGGGCTGTCAGACAAATTCCACCCATTCACTTTCAGAGAGCAACTTCTTGGTTCTTTTGCAGAGAAGCTGAGGGAAGAGAGACTTATTTTGCTATCTGCTCTCATTATATTTGAAATATTGCATTGTGTCTTCTTTGAGAGTCCCGTAAAATAGAAAAAAAAATCTTAAACCCAGAATTGTTCCTCAAGAAGACTGGTGTGGTTTTCTAACATTGTCCTCCCACCTGGCAAATTTCTTGTGACTATCTCTGAGTAAGATGATATACAATGACAAAGGAGGTGAGGGTGAAAGATGTATAACCCAAATAATGACAGCCCACCTACTTCCACCTGTACCAGCCTATGCCATGCATTAATAACTTGGGCTTATCTTGTAAATACAAAGGTACAGATTTTTCTGTTCTTACATATTTAACTTGCAGGACTGGTAGCTTGACTGGGAGGCCAGTCAAACTAATATACATATGTGCATGCTGTTTTTATGTATGATGAGGAGTACAGTGATCAGTTTTTCTGAAAGATGAAAAGAAATTTTTTGTTTATATTTTCATTTAATAACAAAATCTGCATTTGCTTTTGTCAGTATGGTTGACTCATATGTGACACTTCAGTCACTCCTCTACCACCACTGTCTTTTTGTTCTAGTGAACTCTTTCATTTATTTTAACAAGGCTGCTTTCAGTGCTTGATCGTATGTGAACTGATGCAATAGCCTATATCCTCTTTTGACTCCTTTTATTCTATAGATTTTTGCCTATGCAACTTGTAGTAATTCCTATGAAGCTGTCACAATCTGTTCTATCAAAATTACTTACAGTTCCTGTTGTTCAGGGGTCATTGAAATGATAGATTGCTATGGTCTCTCTTGGTAATGTGTGCTTAGGGAGTCCTTCATTTACAAAATAGACTTATTCAATTTTTGGTGAAATGTGATTATTACTCTTGCACAAAGACATGCTCACTCTAAATATGGATTGCTTATTTTTTAAACAAATTATGTAAAAATACTTATGCTTATGAAAGTGATGACATGGATTAGGGTGTCAATCCACAAAACTCCACTTTTAATCTTACAAACTAATTGCATTTACCTTACCATAAATCATCACAGATGATTTTACATAGCACTGGTCAGTTAGTAAGGACTGGCAAGAAGTCCAGCTGCTACAAAGGCAGATTGAAGCATGACTGATGGCTCAGGGTGACTGAAAATCATGGGCAACTGACTGGGAAGTAAGCTCTGTGTCCGCGCAACTGAACTCCTCTCTTCACCAACCCAGCTGAGCTCATTACATTCCTGGCTATGCAGCAGCAGGAGTGTGTTAGAATGGTCCAGTACTGGCTGTGGAGCTGTGTATGAGAAGATTTTAAGCATGCAGGTGTTTGCAAGTACCATGCACCTTGGAAAATTGTATGCTAAATCCAACTGTTTTTTATCCATAGCATTTTTATTCACTCAAGGAGAATAGTGGTACGACTTTTAAAATTTTTTCTTACTCAGATGCTCTTTTGATGTTGTTATTTTGGTTATAATTACATTTCTCAGTAAGTCATCTGTGCTGTAACTGAGCAGTAGTGGGGTGAAAATCTATAAAACTGAGGCAGAAGAATAGAGAAGAAAATTCTAGATGTCATCCTGATAACATTTTGTTCCTCTCTCATTTCCTTTAGTGGGATTGTCATGGAAGTATGTTATTACCTGCTTAAGTAACAGTCCCTAAGGTTGCATCCTATGCTTGAGTCAGGAACCCCATAGACTTTATGAGCATGTGAAAGAACATTAACCGAAGGATGCAGGGAGGTCTTGGGAGCTGCTTTTCTCATAAGCTCAGCAACTGGTATTAGGGTTGCTGACTGCACCTTGAGTGCTGTCTGTTATTTAGGGTCTTGTGTTCTCAGTTGCACTTTTAGCTTCAGCTGGCATGTGAAACCGTATACCTTAGAAACAGAAAATAAATAAATTGGTTGCCCAGGGAAGTTGTGAATGCTCCATTGCTGTCCGTGTGTAAGGCCAGGTTGGACATAGCCTTGGGTGATACGGTTTAGTGGGAGGTGTCCCTGCCCATGGCAGGGGGTTGGAACTAGATGATCTTAAGGTCCTTTCCAACCCTAACTATTCTATGATTCTATGATTGTATCATTCAATTTCACTTACATACTTAGATGAATAATCTTTATTTACACATTCTTAATTTGAATGCGATTACTTGCATTACTGTTAATGTGAGTAGCAGTTACAGGATTAGTTCCCTTGTTTGTCAGTGTTGCAAAAGGCAACAGAATATACAATAACTTGGTTACATTTTCAATTATAATCTGAAATTAAAGAGCTTCATTTTGGGGCTGTTGCTTGGAATAGCAAGTGTTGATACTCGTAATTGAATTCTGAGGTAGAACTTTCTGTACATTTGTAATGCAGGGAATTCTCTCATTATGTGAGATTCACTTGGCAGACTAATTGTCACCACTTAGGATTAAGATCAAATCCTGCTTGTCAAGGGTCAAAAGGACTGGAATCTGCTTCTAAAGTAAAACATTTAATCTATTTCATATCTCAAAATTCTATATGCTGAAATTACTAGATTAAGAAGCATTTTGATTCATATTTGAATATGCGCCGTGATTACTCTGTTTTAGAACTGTACTTTGAACTAGTGTAGTTCATGTTGGTAGGATCACCTGATGAGGGAGGCCCCGATCCTGAAAAATGCTGCAGGCAGACCTCCAATGAAAACTTTGCTGCCCTATGCAATTTTCAGGACTCTGAGCTAAAATTTGACATAGTGTGAATAAAGGTGGCAGAATGAAAACAATCATACTGCTGCCATGCCAACCTGTTTTCCACACCTGCAAGTTTGGTGGAGGTGGGGTGGTGGTTTTGTACTTGTATAGCTTGTTTTTCGAAATTTATTTCTATTAGGTTCATGTACAGCTTTTATCCTTCATGTAATTAAAATGTTGGGAAGTGAATAATTCTGGCAAATATCTATTTTTCAATGCCTATGACTTTTGTTGCTGGCTAAATGCTATCAATTTTATTTAAAGCTTTCTTTCACATGGAGTAAATGTTTCCTCAGTAAAGAAAATCTGAAAAATATAGACAAATAAGCTATATCTCCTCAACTAGAATCAGTGCTGATAAATGAAAAATCTCTTTACAACACAACCTTGCTGAATTTGAAGACAAAATGCATATCATATCAGTCATTGTGTTTGCAAGTCGCTTTATATGCAGGACATGTGGTGACCCTGACTCCAACCATATCTTATTTGACTAAGAAGTAATGGCAGACTGAATTATAAACCTGTTGTTCACTCATGGTAAGCAATACTGCATGTATTACCTCCCTGAACAGGGAATGCAAAAAGTTTTGTGCATGAAAGTACCTTGGGCTTTTTGGAGCCTGAATCTCTTTTCCATGGCCAGCTTTCTTACTGGTCTGATAAGGTGACTCAGGGCTCTGCCAGTACCTCAGTCTTCATAGGAAATATTAGGGGCCACAGTAGGAGCTGGCTTCCAGTATATTATGATATAAAATCCTTCCATTATTTTTTTTCCCCTTTAAATTACATAAAGGATAATTGCAGTGTGGCCTGGAATAGCAACTTCACATTCTCATTTAAAGTAGGTGTTTCTAAATGTTCAGTTTCATATTTTGTAAACTGCTGGATTGAATTTAAAAGTAAATATGACGAATAGCTAGAACCTGCTGTCTTCAATTGCACTAGAAATTGTAGCTATGAGAATTCACTTGATGTCTGAAATGAAAAATGGCTGCAAAAATACCCAGGTTTGGAGAAACTGCTTTTGGAGATACATGAAGAATTTGGAACAAAAGGAGATTTTTTTTTTTAGATGACTGAAATGTGACAGTGGATTCTAGTCTTGTTGGAAAGAACACAAGATTAAGATACAGATGAAGGGGTTATGAGCATAAAAGCTCACCTGTTCTTCTCTGTTATATTAGATGGTCTATAAGAATACATTATTTTTTCAGACAAAGCTTCCTTGTCTTATAGCTGTAGACATTCTGGCTACTAGTTAAGAAACAGAAACACTGTGGAAGAATAAGGAAATTATATGTGAGCAATGACAGAAACAGTTTGACATTCTAGTAAAAATAGGATTTTCTGTTGGATGAACAATAGGCAGGCTGGTAGAGTTAGATAATTGTCTTAGCATCATTAATAGCTCAAGTTAGAAGAGAGGATTTAGGAAATTGAAATTGATACGTCCAAATACCGAAATAAAGAACAAGATTTGCATATTTTTGATGGCAGTCTCATTCATTATTCAAGATATGTGCTTATCTGCAATAGACAAGAGAAGACCACCATAGACTGCACTGATAAAAGCAAGGGCAAAATTTGGCTGTGGCTCAAGGGAAAATGACTAATCTTCCTTACCTCTTCTGAATCTGGACATGCAGAGCTCAATTACTCCAACTTGCATGAAAATGTCTTCTTTGGTCCCTTAGATATTAAAAGTGATGATATGAGATTACAAAACCAGAAAAAGCTTTTAGAAGATTATTCCTTAAAATAAGTGACTATCAACTCCCATTGAAAAAAGGTAGAAAAAAAAATTTATACCCACCAGACTCCGTATTTTCAGGATTGCCAGTGAGTTTGCCAAAAACCTCACATTAAAGTCAATGGAGTTAAAATCAATGGGAATTGTGTACCTTGTTGTCATGTGAACTCTGGAAATTTTGAAGAAAATAACAATTGAAATAGTGGGGGAAAATATGAAGTATCAGAGTAGATAATATATGAGCAAAAGAGCACAATATCTAACAAAATGAACAGCATGATGGAAAAGAGAAGATGGATGGAAAAGAGACAGTTGAATACATTGAGTTACGTAAGGCTCTAAGAAAGAATTCACAGGATTTCAGAAAATACAAGTTCTTGAATAGCTGAAGGAAAATAGAAAGAAAGCCATCAGGGGTAATTGCTGTGTGGAACAGCTTCCTGCTGAGACGGAAGAAGTTTAGTATCAGTGCTGTACAAATGCATCCCAACAAGTACAACAAACAAACATAAAAGTAGATGCATCATAAAATCAAGAGGTAAGAGAAAAAGTTTGTATAAGCTCACAAATATCCCACATGTAATGGAGAAGAGACAGGACAAAGGGAGAAATGGGGAGGGTGAGGTGATGTAGAAAAACGCTGAACAAAATTGATGTCATACTGTGATTGGGGCAGAAAGCAGAGGATTGATAGGATATAGCTGATTGAACAACCTGGGAAGCACATACTCTCTCTGTTGAAGAAGCATGATTCTGATGAATATAATTGGTGTAGGGAGAAGCTAACTCTCTACAGGTTGGATTTTTTTTTTTTTATCCAACAGCTACAGTCATCAGAGTAACTCACTAGTCCCATAAAAGTATTATAATAAAACATAGGACTTTCTCTAAGTGTTGTAGACTTAACTTTTGTTTAATTCACTTCTGAAATGCAAGATTTCAAACCTATGGTAGGAAGTTTCATAAGAAAGAGAGGTCCTAATATTGCCACCAACATTCCTTTCAGTTTTACAAGCCACAGGTGCTTACGGCCCTTATAAATGTCTCACCCAAACAAAAGTAGATAAAAGCTATCTATCTCTTCAAAAGCTGCTATTTGGAAATGGTCTTCCAAAGAAGCAAGCAAATAAATAAAAAGTTGTAGATAAAAATCTCTTTGCAAACATTAAAAAGGCAAGTTTTTGCAATGGATGCGAAGAATGGTAAAGTTAATTGTCACCAATTGAAGCTCTCTAACTGTTCATATCTGTACAGCTGTTGAGGTGAATAGAAGCATGTTATTTTATGCCTCTGGGGAGAGTGCACTGTACTCTCAGACTCTAGAGGAAAACCAAAATTAATTGAAGAAAAAGTACTTACCCTTAAGAGATACACAGTGTAATGTATTGTCAAATGAAGCTATTAATTGTTAAAGCTTTTCAAGTCTAGAGAAAATGTCCTCTTTCAAGGCGATTTAGAAAAAAAGAAATCAATGTAGTTGTTAAAGATGGAGCAAACTTAGATGCTCCATGAAATGTTCCAATTTTTATGAATGCTATATTATCAGAACCTGTGAAGAAACATAAAGAACAGAGGCATGAAGTTCTAACAAACAGTAAACAGTGTGCAAGTAATTCTAATTGTGCATTGCTTATAGATAACATACATATTCACTGTCGTTTCACTTAAAAATTCAACTGCTAGATTAAGTTGGCTTTATGCCATAAAGAGCATATTTATGAGCAGTGTTTCACATGTTGTCAAAATTGGCGATTTAATACACAGGGTATCTTTGCAGCTGTGTAGCAATTCAGAAGCACAATTTGGTGTCATTGAGAGTCTGCATAAGCTCTCTAAACTAATGAACTTTGTAGTGTATGAAAGTAAAAGATATTGCTCTGAGTACAAAGAAAAAGAAGCTACAGAAAAACCCAGAACAGCAGGAGAACACAGGTAAAGGTTTTGAATAGATGCCAAAAATTGGAAGGCACAACAGAGATAAATAAAATACACAGTAAAGATGCAATATAATAAAATACTGTAATTTGGGCTGTCAGCATGAATGTAGTGAGTTCAGAATAGAACAAGTAAGTTAGCTTTTATGGGATATTTAACCACAAACTGCCAGAAGCTGTGGCTGTTGCTGGTAATACATATTCAAATACAGCAAACATATTATTGGGGAAAATGATAAAAAATCACACTATAAACTTTTTGGTTGTATTTCTGGAATTTGTCCACAAGGCATCTGCAGTTTGTCTTTTGCAGAACTGACATCTGAAGAAATGGTAGCTTCAGTACCATTTCCCATAGTATCATGGTGTCCTGGGTTCAGCAGCAGCAGTCATTCTTCTCCTTCTTAGTAGCTGGTGCAGTGCTGTTGTTTTGACTTTCAGCCTGGGAACAGCACTGTTAACACCGGTGTTTTCAGTTGCTGCTCAGTAATGTTTATTCTGACCAAGGACTTTCTGAGTCTTATGCTCTGCCAGGGAGGAGGGGAAGCCGGGAGGAAGCAGAGACAGGACACCTGACCCAAACTGACCAAAG